>JAZHYW010014507.1:0-31666 GCA_037355805.1 Ixodes ricinus | reverse complement strand
TAGAGACGTCCGATCAGGTTGATGTCCGAAATCCAACTGGGCATTTATTCTAATCCCCTCGCGCTTCGAACTTCTTTTCTTTCTCTAGAGATGTCTTAGTGGCGCGTGGCCACAGGATTCCCCCCAGGAATCAAGGCTAGTAGGCTTGTATTCTGAAAAAGAGAGGACAGTTCTGGCGAAGGTACTGCGAGGGTGTTTGGCGCATGGTGTTTGGCGGGAATCCAAGTCGTGGGCTGTGAACGATGGAGTCCCAAAGTTGCGAGCTGAAGAAGCGATGCTATAAACGCCACGAAACCTGCTTGATGGGTCGACCAGGAAAATGTGGTACACTGCTGGGGAGTGTGGGGCCAGCGCTGTCCATAAACGCAGGTTTTATGCGGTCGGCCGCTACAACTTCTTCGCGACCGTTGATGTCCAGCGTGAATGTTTTGGAAGTCCGCGTCAGAACTTTGTAGGGGCCGTTGTACGGTGGAGTGAGGCCCTTCTTGATTCCTTCCTTGCGTAAGAATGCATGGGTACAAGTCGTCAGGTTTTGGCTGGTGAAAACCTTTGGATGAGCTGGTTGGCGTGGTGGCACAGGTTGCAGGCGACGAATGAAGTTTCGTAAGTCATCGAGATAGTGGTGAGGGGTAGGGGCGTTGCCGTGGTCCGGTGTGGGAATAAAGAACTCGCCCGGTAGACGTAATGGTGAGCCATACACCAGCTCTGCTGATGTAGAGTTGAGGTCCTCTTTGAATGAAGAGCGTAGACCTAGGAGCACCATAGGTATGTGGTCTACCCAGTTAGCTCGGCCTTCACGTGCTACGATGGCGGTTTTGAGCTGCCGATGTAGGCGTTCCACCATGCCGTTGGCAGAGGGGTGGTAGGCCGTTGTATGGATGTGGCGAGTTCCTAGCAACTGTGTTAATGATGAGAATAAAGCGGACTGGAACTGTTGACCTCTGTCTGTTGTGACAATGGATGGACACCCGAAACGGCTGACCCATATGTTAACAAAGGTCGCCGCCACTGTCTGTGCCGTAATGTCTGGAATTGGCGCTGCTTCCGGCCAACGAGTGTAGCGGTCGACACATGTTAGAATGTAGGTGAAACCTCGGGATGGAGGAAGAGGGCCCACAATGTCAACGTGGATATGATCGAAGCGGGCACCTGGGGTGCGAAATGGCATCAGAGGTGTGTTGGTATGTCGAGTAATTTTTGATCGCTGGCACGAGAGACACTGTTTAGTCCAATCTCGAACGTCAGTGTTCATCCGTGGCCACACGTAACGTGCACCAATGAGGCGTTGCGTAGCTCGAACGCCCGGGTGGCTGAGGCCATGGAGTTGTTCGAAAATTTGTCGACGTAATTTGGGAGGAATGTAGGGTCGGTTGGTCCCCATGGATATGTCGCAGATGACTTTTGTGGGATACTGTGGGAAGAGTATCTCTTTCAGCTGCAAAGACGTGGACGTGTCTCGGAGATGCTGAAGTTCAGAGTCTTCCTCTTGTGCTGCAATCAGTGTCTCCAGGTCGAGGTCTACACAGGGCGAGGACATAGCCCCGACACGTGACAGGGCATCAGCCGCTGCGTTATCTTGTCCTTTGATATGACGGAGGTCGACGGTATATTCTGAGATGAAAGCTAGGTGTCGAATTTCCCGTGCAGAATAGGCGTTGTGGTTACCTTTAAAAGCAAACGTCAGCGGCTTGTGGTCAGTTAGGACATAGAACTGTCTTCCTTCGAGAAAGTATCGGTAATGCCTCACAGTCAGGTATATGGCTAGCAGCTCTCGCCCGAATGTACTGTAGCGTGTTTCTGCTGGTTTTAACTTCTGGGAGAAAAAACCTATGGGCTTCCAGTCGCGGTCCAGATATTGCTGTAGCACCGCGCCTACAGCAGTGTCTGACGCATCAGTTATAACGCGAGTTTTAGCGTCTGGCCGCGGATGAACGAGAAGCGTCGCACTTGCCAGAGCGTCCCTTACCGATGAAAATGCTGATTCAGCGTGTTCGCTCCATGGTAGTGGCGCTTGGGGGCCCTTTGTGGTCTTTAGAAGATCCGTTAGTGGTTGCAGGAGGCCGGCGCAGTTAGGTATAAACCTGCGGTGGAAGTTGACTAGGCCCAGAAATTCCTGGAGTTTTCGGAGAGAAGTGGGGCGAGGAAATTCACGGATTGCCTTAACTTTTTCTGGAAGAGGCAAGATTCCTTGGGGCGTGACGCGGTGACCTAAGAATTCCAAGTCGTTGACCCCGAATTGGCATTTGCTCGGGTTGACGACAATGCCTGCTTTTTGAAGTCGATCGAAAAGCAGGTGGAGGTGTCGTTCGTGCTCAGCCGGGGTTGTACTGGCTACGAGGATGTCGTCGACATAGGCGAATATGAAATGGAGCCCTCTGGTGACTTCGTCAATGAACCTTTGAAATGTCTGCGCCGAATTCCTCAGACCGAAGGGCATTCTGATATACTCGAAAAGGCCGAATGGGGTGGTGATAGCTGTTTTGGGGATATCGCTGGGCGCCACAGGAATTTGATGGTATGCCTTGACTAAGTCTATCTTGGAATAAATCATGGTTCCAGAAAGGTTAGCAGAAAAATCCTGTATATGTGGGAGAGGATATCGGTCGGGCACTGTGGAAGCATTGAGTGCCCGATAGTCTCCGCACGGGCGCCAGTCATTTGGATCCTTTTTTGGGACCATGTGAAGTGGTGATGCCCAGTTGCTAGAAGATGGCCGGATGATACCTAACTGTAACATGTGTTCAAACTCTCTCCTCGCAATCTGCAGACGCTCACCAGCAAGTCGACGAGGTCGCGCAGACACGGGCGCACCTGTGGTGGTTATATGGTGCATGACTCCATGTTTTACAGGAGACTCCATGTTACATGGTTTTGTGATAGATGGGAACTGGGCAAGGATGGCTTCATACGATGATGGAGTCGAAGAACGTCGCATTGGGGAAACTGTCAGGTTAGATATGATGCCCTGAACAGACAACGTTGTGGTGGCATCAGTCAGTGTGCGGCTGCTAATGTTGACTGTAATTCCGAATTGATCCAGGAAATCAGCGCCTATAATGGCCTGTTGTAGGTCCGCGATGACGAATACCCATCTGAACGTCCGCCTGAGCCCAATGTTAATAGTCAGGGAACGTTGACCGTATGTGGCTATTGCGGAGCTGTTGACTGCCCGAAGAGACGGTCTAGTCGGTTGCAGCTTGCGGTCAGCAGGGGAAGCAGGTAACACGCTAACCTCCGCGCCAGTATCCACGAGAAATAGGATGCCTGAGAGGGTGTCGCGAACATAGAACAGGCGGCTGCTGGGCTGGCCGGGATCACTCGCCGCCGTTAGTGTCGGGCCTCGGCATTTCCCGTCCATGAACAGGGGTGGGTGCAGCGTCTTGCTTGGTCACCAAAGGTGCGATGGTACCAGCAGATGGACCGGCCACCGGAGTTGGTAGTGCGGCGAGAGGGCGATCGGCCACGAGAAGAACTGCGCGGCCTTGATCGATCTGGTCGGTCCTGGGCAGGTCCGAAGGCGGCAATGGCAGCAGCCAACTGCTCAATTTTTGATTCAATTTTGGCGGCGGCCGTTTCCCACGATTGTGAAGCAGGTGTTGTGACTGCACGAACAGCCGGAGCAGAGTAGTCAGCGGTTCGGTCTGCTAGTATCGCGAGACGATCCAGTGACATGTCGTCTGCAGCGGCTAGGATCATTCTCATGCCTTCTGGTAGCTTTTGTAAGAAGAGCTCACGCAGAATTGCGTCATGACCGTCGTGGTTATGCGAGCCGAGCAGTTGACGCATCTGATGGAGGAGCTGCGACGGCCGGCGATCACCAAGCTCTTGTGCGGTCAGCAGCTGTTGGATCCGTGAGCGCTCTGTTGCCATTGTCCGAGTCAGGAGGACAGATTTTAGATGGTCGTACGCGTTGTCGGATGGTGTTTGCGACAGCACGTCGTCTATTTCGTCTGCAACCTGGGGTGGTAGGCTGGCGACGACATGGTAAAAACGGGCTATCTGCGTAGTGATTTTTCGCAGATGGAAGTGCGCCTCCACCTGGGTAAACCAAACCTGAGGGTTTTTTGGCCAGAATGGTGGTAACCGCAGAGGCAGAGTTCCGGTCACTGCAGTCCCGGTTGCTTCGTCAATGTCGCCGTGTGGTTGAAGGATGGGTGGACCGGTGTTGCCAAGTTGGCGGCCGGTCGTGCCGCTAGTGCCCGGTTGTCCTTCATCGGTCATGATAGAGTAGTTCGGTTGATCACGTCCGGGTCACCAAATCTATAGAGACGTCCGATCAGGTTGATGTCCGAAATCCAACTGGGCATTTATTCTAATCCCCTCGCGCTTCGAACTTCTCTTCTTTCTCTAGAGATGTCTTAGTGGCGCGTGGCCACAAGGGCCATGACGATCCCGGAATGGTTCCACTGTGAGACTCGGGCTGTGATAGCCAGGGACGCTAGCCTATGCAGCTCTGGCGTGGGAAGGACGATCCGCAGGCCTGAGGCCCTAATCTGGACAGTTGGCGAAAAAGTCGGCGAGAAATCTGGCGACCGTGATTGACTGACGCCGCACTTGGCCTTGGCGCCAGCCAATCACTAGCCGCCGGATTTCTCGCCGACTTTCTCGCCAAGTGTCCAGATTAGGGCCCCTAGACACGGACTCCGGCTGCGAGCTCAGAATAACGGGCGACAACGAGGGTCGGCGGGCCCAGAGTGCCGGCTCTCGAGGACGGGGAACCGGAAAGTACAGTAAGCCTATTCGCTGTTTAGTCGTTGTGTTGTGTGACTCCTCGGGAGATGAGCGAAGCGCATACCGATAGGGGGCGATTATTAGTCGGGCGAGATTACCACAAAGAGCGATAACAAACATTATGCATTACAATGAACCAAACTGATTAGTAATCGAATATGTAATCGATGAAAGGCTGGCATTTAATCGGTTTAAGTCATTTAATCGAAGTCTAGCCCTAGTCATGAAATGATATTCGGTTGAAATGTTCATGACTTCGGAGGGGCGTACTGGTCTTAGTCTGGCGCAAGTATACTCGCACAGACCGCTACTCATTCAGAAGTCTTTTTATCGTGGTGAAATTCCGAGGATCAAAGGGGACTATTTCTTTCGGTCTTGCCTTCTCAAAGCCTGAGGACGTAAATGTGGGATCGAAACTACCCGCATGACGACAGTAGAGCGTGGCTCGTGGATCGGACACAAGAACTGCGTGAGCACTCGACTTCGACTGGTAACAATGAATGCGCCGGACACTAGAGTAGTGGCTCGTGTCCAACCACGAGCCACTACTCGTGATAAGAAGAGCCGAACTCTAACAATGCCTTGAGCTCAGAACGCGTTTTCTACTATGGCCAACCCCAGCGCGTGGCTATGATTAACGTTGGCGGTGTAGGTTAGACAGCAGGCCACGTGGCTGCTTCTTCTGGCTCCTGGCTAAAGGGGTCATGAAACGATTTTCCTACTTCTTCCTCCTTAGCTTTAATCCACAACTCCAAATGCGAATTGTGAAATCACGTCGCCGTGGCATTTTTCGGTACCAGTGCGATGACTCCTAGCTTCCACCGTGCTTTTTATGTACACCACAGAACTTGTCATTCCCCAGTGAATATAAGTTCGGTCAGGGCACTCATTGGCCACGAACGCGAATCCGAATATTCGTCGACGGATTTATTGTTGACGAGCATATACGTCCGAGTGACGCAGTTCTCGTGTCCAATGCGTGAGCTGGGGTCGCCTGACGTCAGGTTGGCACCGCTGACGCGCTTTGGGAACCGCGGATGTATCATGGTGAAAAGGCGGAGAGCTTTCGAAAGAAAGAAGGTACGACTATAGTCCGCTATATTTTCAAATGTTCGTACCGAAAAGCTGGCTGTTGACTTTATACCCTCTTTCTTTTGGTCAACCAACGATATGCGATTAGTAAAGTCCCAATTTAAAATCATTTATCCCAGCCCAAAATTCGTTTCATGGCCCCTTTAAGGGAAGAAACAATGCTCATATTTCCAGAATTGTTTTTTGCGACTGTTATTGTCTAGAACGGAAAACCAAGGCAAGTGTATTCAATTATTGAAGTTATGGAGTGATTCGAAGTAGTATTTAGCGAAAGTAGAAATATCGTTTCATTGCTCCTTTAATGGGGTACCCCGGCAACTTCTTGAGCTACCTCAACTGACTATATATTCGGAATCACCGGCCTTTACCCTCTTCCGGTATGTAATTTAGTATCGCGAAATTTATAATAATTATTTTGAACCCAGCAAGTTGAAATTATGCCAAAACCAATATTTATATACACCCGCGCTTTTCAGTACGTAACATCAAGGAAAGGCAGGCTCGCAGGTCGAGCGGGAAGTCTAGAAATGAACTTCATATGCCGAGCATTTGTTTCTTTGTTTCATGCTGTTGCTCGGGTTCTGCAGCGAGCTTTCAAAGCGTTCATTTGACACCATGAGAGTGCGTGTAATCGGATGGGAACAAAGTCTAGCCTAAAAAGTGAAACCCTGCCTTCCCCTGACGTGCTTTTTGTTATTCTTAGCAGTAGAGATTTTTTTCTTTGAAAAACGCGGTGAGGACAAAAATTGTAAATTCCATGACTTCAATGAATATGTGGGTTACTCTTTCGGTGACGTTTGTTGGTAAGTTTATCAAAATTTTCAAACGAATCGGGGAGTATAAGGAAAACGCCGAAGTAGCCCTTTAGGTCTAGATCCTTTACTACGAAGAATTCACGAGAGGGTTAGCGTGTTTCCACTACAAAGTCATGGTGCGTTAATCCCACAGTACAAAGACCACTTAAGACGGGTCTGGTCCCTGCGCACGCGCAGTGCCCCCACGTGGGGGGAGGGGGTGCAAACGTGGACTTTGTTTGTCAAGCGTGTGTTGGTCAGTAGTAGGCGGCAGGTTAAGAATGAAGCACAAGCTCTGCCTCCAGCGTGAGCTTTTTCCCTTTAATCACATTTCGGCGTCCTCCCGTGAGCACGCAAAGACAAAGCACGACGAAAGGCAGTGAGGCCGTGTTGGAGTCAGAGCTTCTTTTGCACTCTTAATCTGTCAACAACAGCCGCCTGTGGCACCCTGACTTTTGCTTCGATTTTATTTTCCGTTCATACACCCGACTCTGTGATGCAAAACGGGATTAGATTATGCTTGAGCATTCATTTGCATCGCCCTGCCCTTAAACGCACCAAAAGTCACTTCGTACCGTAAGAGTGGTAATTGGCAATGTTTCGCAAAGGAACGCGTATGTTTCATGTACGCGCGACGTGGCCCGATAAATTTTGCAATAAGCCCATTAAAACTAGTGGCAAGACAGTGTCGGGACAATGCTGACGTTAAAGTGCCACGTGACGTCATGGCAGATAACGTTACAATTTTCACGCAATATTTAGTAGAGAAATCTTTTCCACTATATTTGATGGGAAAGTTTATTGGCTAAATTTAGGAAGGAATTACTTCTCTCCACGTAGCATAATTTAGTGTTGAGTGACATCATGGCGCCACGTGACATCCCGCTGTCGGGTGATGATATGGCGTCACGGGAAGTGAGAGTAAAACGTGATCACATTCCGCTAAATGTAACGGAATGTAAGGCAGCTAAATTTTGACACGGCATTGTAACTTGGCGCAGGAGGGCGTAGCATCTCAGCTGTAGCCGCAGTTCATTCGCAGAACCGGGCAAGAAAGGAAATTTCACTGTCTTGGGTATCGAAGGCCCCTGAAGGACGCCTCATTCACACGGGGAGAGCTTGCTCGGCAAGGAGTGGAACACCCCCACATCGAAACTCCTTAGTTGTGAATTAAAATTAAGCTTTTTCTCTCTTTCTCATTTACTTACGTTACTATAAAACTTCGCTTCGCTTTATAGCGAAGCAGTGATACAAGCTCCAGTCAGCGCTCTGGAAGCGAAGACCGAGTGGAGGAACTCGGAGTACCTGGAGACAGTTGGAGAGGCCCCAGGTGAGCGCGAAGCTGGGGATCAATCGGAAGGCGGTGAGTGCCAGGTCCAAGCCGGGGTTCTCGCTGCTGCTGTTATCCGTGGGAGGGTCCAGCAGGGGCAGGGTGTACAATAACGTCATGGCGGTATTGAGCACCAAACCTGCCACCGAACCAGAGGTGGACTAAAACGGAAGTGGGGTGATTTTCATAAAATAAATTGCCCCCCCCCCCCCTTAGCCTTGAGGGTTGGGGGGAGGCAAATTTTCTTTAAAAGTGTTCCCACCTAAGCCCCCGAGGGCACGTTTTTATAAGAAAAGGGCATATGTAACATGCATGTTTACATTCAGGAAAAATGTCTCGTTCTTCTTGAACTGGTAATTACAATTGTCTGTGGCCTCACATCCGTCCTTGAGGTTACATCCCTTTGCGAACCCTCCCCCCCCCTTCCCTGTCCCTCCAACAGCCAAGCCTGAACCATAAATCCGCCCCTGAACCATAAATCTGCCCCTGAACCAAAGCTGCGATGAATTGGACAATGTTTTAACTTGCACTGTCTCTTAAAGAAACGCCCTGAACATGCGTATCCGACTGGTTTGTTTACCGCGTCCTCAGATGGGATCCCTCAATTCCATCCTAACGATGCCATGAACATGTCTTGTTGTTGCCTGCCGCAATACTGGCGGTTCCATCCCAGCGAAGTTGGATGCTGCACACGACTACGCCGCTGCAAGTCGCTCTCGAGCCTGACAGCCCACGAACTCTTCAGCAGCCAAGAGTTGGGGACGCCGCGACGACGTTGACACTCACGTTCGTCCGTACTTTTTGCCCGAACTTGTACGACTAGGCACCAGAATCGCGACATCCAACAGCGGAAAAGCCCGATCCCCAGGTGTAATTTCTTGCCACTTCGAAATCACGTTAGATGTCCATGAGGGAAATGACGACAACCACACCAAGGCACAGTAGTGCAGGGTACCCTGTCCCTTCCACGAAAGAGTTTCAAACACCGCGTGCCACGGGGCAGCCGCAAAGCTCGTACCGGCCACGATGCTTAGGCTGGCAATGGCCACGTATCCGGTGGAAGGCCGGTCGCACACCAGTGACGTCACGTAGGCCAATGGGATGGAGGCCCAACCGTACACCAGCATCAGCAAAAACACGAACCCTGCGGAAGCAGTTTAGCGCAGTTGTTGCGCCTGGTGCAAATGTCTTGCGTCGCTGACTGAGCGGCCTCTAAAATAAGTAAACAAATAACAAACTCTCATACTTTTAGAATGATAAGTTTACATAATTTCAAAGCGCGACTCTTTTTGTGGGCAATCATTTTATGTCTCTACTTAGAATAGAGAGAGTGTTGCTAAGGGTAATATAAATAATGGGAAGAACACAAAACACAAGGACGATTGGGAAATTGTCCTGCCCGTCTTTGCTCTTGTGTTCTTCCTATTACTTATATTTTATGTTTGCACGGGGAATGAATTTATGAATCAAGATCGAGACAGAAATTGCGATCCTATTGATCGGCTGCTCCCACGCGTTGTATACTCGGCAACTAAAAGGTGTTCATTCGCAGCTAACCGCCTCCAGAATTACGAGGGGTCTCAGTATGTTGCTTTGTTCTGGTCAACATTTAATTAAAGTATAACAACAACCAATATTTAATCCATTTCGTTCCTAAAGCAACCTCCGCTAAAGCTGTTCGAAGCGTGTACGTTGTGCTTTCCCAAACTGCATCCAAAACACTAGTTTCCGCACCCTCTTCATATCCCTCAAAAAAAAAAAGAAAGTGCTGTTCTCTTGAAAAGCACCCTATTTTAAGAAAGGTTCAAGGTGCACCTAAGCACTTCTTATAACCTGTGAATTTGAAAGCATGCATGTCGTTGTTCCGCTCCCTTAGTTCGTCTGCGTTGTACTTGCACAGACGGCCAGGTTGCGTCCCTGCCGAGGTGGCGGGCGCCGACGATGTTGGAGGCGGCGCCATGTTCGTTGGCGACGAGACGAGCAGAAGTCTCCGAGCGCGCGCCCCCGCTTTTACGGGCGCGGGGCCCGTAGCACCATGGGGTTGCGCCGCTTCGTTTTACCGGCGCGCGGGCGACACGGGCCCGCAGCGTCATGTGGTGGCCTTCCTTGAAACTGACGCGCGCCGGCCAATGGGAGCCTCGTCCCTTGAATCTATGACGCACGCCAGCCAATGGGATTCCAATGGCAATCCATCAAATTTCGGCTTCACTTCGCTCCATTTGGAGAAGGAACACTAGGTGCCGTTGGTTAGGCTTTTTGCGCAGTTTCAAAGCTGGGAGCCATTACATCACGGCATCACTGACAGAAAGGAGTTCAAGTGCCGTTTGACGCGGCTTAGAGCTGATGACGTCGCCTCGCTCCATGGGACAGTTAATGCTTTCGTATAAATAAGGATTCTGAAAGCGTATAGCAATGAAAGTCTCTGGAACACCACTTTCAGACCCTTAACGGTGTAAGTACTTTTAGTAGGAAGTGTCGAAAGATGCTGTTTTTGCGTTCCATTACATCTATCCTATATAAGTATTCGGTTCATAAGAACATAACCCCGTGCCTTGATCCTCTAGTTGTTTTTGCTTCCTGCAATAGGTCACTCCGTGGGTAGGCGTCAACAACTCAAAGACAAGTCAACGCTCGCGTATTCCACGCGTAAGTTATGATTACGACTTTAAATTCTACCTCAACTGTGGCCCGACCTTAGGCTGCATGCACACCAGACTACCGATATCTGAAGTCGGAGGGAAGAGTGTGATGCGGGAAGCGCGCGCACTGACCGCTGCCAACCCCAAAAAGAATATCTTTATAAACTTTACGTAGCTCATATTATGCCATATATATAGATCGATTAGACATATAAAACCAATATAGGAATGAAATTGTTCACTAGTTTTGCAACTACCACACCGTCCAATGGCGCCCTACACAATCCCAATACGAAATCTCCGCGTCCATACTTCGGATTAAATACAGGCTACGCTTCGCAGAACAAGGCCCTGGGGTTGAACTTTCTACGTCCTCTCCCGAAGGCTGGAGCGGGGCACTAATTTAACTCAAGTGCTCCATCAGCGTTAGGCAAGAACTCTTGTCCTCGCTGATTAAACGCATGTCCTTTGCGCCAAGAAACTGAGGAAGAGGAAGGAATAAAAGCGCGTGGGGACATCAGAATGCCTGAGCTCTGGTTCTGATGATTCGGGGGTAAATCTAACGCTAGGTTCCTTTGTCTCCACTGATCTCGTCGAACGCGCCAGAACGCGGAATGTCGGCGACCGGCGTTTGGCACTCGCATTCGAAAGCGTTTGACGAATGCAGGGGAAACGAAGGCAGCTGGCTTTAGGTCTACCCACGAATGATCTGAACCAGAACGGCATTGTGACGTCCCCACACGCTTTCGTTTCGTCCTCTTCCTCAATTTCTGGGCCCAATCGAAGGCTGACGCGGCAGCGCTCCTGTTTCAATCTGTACCCCGCGTTACAATAGGTGAAGTAAAAAAAAACGACGGTCTTGTTGCAGAGAGGTAGTTGTCCATCGTTTACCGAGAGTCGCTGAATCCGAGTAGAGGCCGTGCCAGTCGAACACGACGAAAGGCAGGAGAAGCGCCGCGGAACAGACGGCATGCACCACTATGTCCACAAGGAGGGCGGAGCCCCAGAAGGCAGCCGAAGTGGCCCCGGCGAGCAGCTGCAGCAGCTTCACGTTTCTCACTCGCTCCTGCGAAGAGCCGAGGCAAGTCCGCATCTTTCCGCCCGCCAGCGTTGGGAGAAGTGACAACAACAGCTTTTTTAGCGCGTGTACTCTTAATGTCGTTCCACTTAAGTCACGCTCGCACTGCCACTGCATCACACAAAAGACAGTCTTCAGTCATAGCCAAAGGCATGTTTCTTTCTCGAATGACAGTCCTGTCACATTGTTCATATAACCACCATCTGCAGACATGTCCGATTCATGTATAAAGGAAACATGCTTCAAAAAATATGCTTTAGGCGTGTCCGCGGATAGTTCTGCCATCATGTCTGCGGAGAAACTCTGCGGGGCTTTTTGTATTTTCTCAGGGAGCAAATTGAATACCTCGTCTTAGATAGCTATAATTATTGCCGACAGGCGTTTCAATTGATCAAATTACGGAGTTCGAAAACTAAACGAAAACGGAGTTTTCATTTCTAGAAACGGGTTCATCACATTAAATAACGAAAATAGTATTTATTACGCTCGGAAAAGTAGTGGCACCGCGTAATCCCGTAGCCCGTATTGAAAGGAACGCGGTGTCGCAAATTTTACAGCATGCACACAACACGCACGCACAGAAGTACGTAACGATTTTTATCATTAATAATACTGCAGTCAGCTTAAAAGCGTTAGCTTAGCGTCAACCACATCAACGCTTCCCCGATTAGAAAGAAAAAAGTATTTGCTTTCTAGGCCGCCCAATGTTTTAGTGCCCGTGGGCCAAACGCTCCCGAAAGCTGGCCAAGGATACATATTTAAAAAAGTAGTGAATTATTTGAAATTCTGGAGAATATAACTGCAATTTGTCGGTTTGATATAATGATTAAAAATGACTTCCAATTCCTGTAAAGCCGAAGGGTGGAGAGACACTCACGAGACACTGACTGATAATAGGAAGTTTTAGCAGGTCGTTTCCCCACGAACGGTTCGTCCTCAAACGTTTCGGCAACGCGACTGCGCGTGCGCGCGTGAATCGTTCGGGGCGTCGGGAGGCTCTTCTGCAGAAGGGTGGAAAGTTGGGCTAGCTGGTAGTTATTCATTTGTTTTTGAAAGCGCACAAAGACGAGACAGAGTAAAACGACGGACGAGCGCTCACTGCATCTGATAGTTTTATTGGGACCTCAGCACAAAAAGCATCTCACCCCCCCCCAGATCGCTCATGCGCACTGCAGCTCCTTTTACAGTTTTAAGATGTGTAGTTTGACAACAAGGAGCTACAGTGCGCATGAGCGATCTGGGGGGGGGGGGGCGGGATGCTTTGTGTTTTCTGAGGTCCCAATAAAACCTATCAGTTGCGAGTGAGCGCTCGTCCGTCGTTTGTGTTCTTACTCTGTCCTCGTCTTTTGTGCGCTTTCAAAACCAAGAGGCTCTTCTCGTTCGTTTCTCCCATTCCAGCCGCTGGAGCCGTCACCGCAACGCAGCCAGCACCGTTCACGGTCGGTTTGGCGACTGACTCCGCCGACCCAGCCAATGTTACTAAAGTACTCATTTGGGAAACTCACCCTCGAAAGCTGGGCCGCTGGCGTCCACTGAGGCCTAGCTAAATACGATAACAGCGCCACCCTTTAGCGATGAGTTGAAACATGAAAGTTGCTTTACATAGCTACTGCGTGATGGCCCTGCGAGATGGCGCCACCGGCCCTTGCCCGACTCGACCTGAACCAATACGTGCAGCCGTGCAGTTCCCGGAGTAGATGCTGCGGGAGAAATGGCGGCGTTGCGATCGCCATTAGCTCGATCAGTTTCGATCGGGCTCTATGGCAGTTTCCCAACTGAGTGGTTCAACTTTGGACCCAGCCGAGCGTTAGGCTTAGGACAGCGAGAGTCGATTTGCCATCCTGTTAGTTTGCTTCACTTGGGAGGTAGAGCCAAATCATTTTGAGGACTGCTAAACAAACGTAAGCGATCGTGAATGTTGTGAACTGCGCATGTTAGTAAATATTTGTGATCTGCGGGCAGACTAGCTGCCGTGGCGACCACCAGCAGACGAAATGATTTGGTTCGACGACACACAATGTGAATGATCGTTCAAGTTCAAGATGACGGAGACATCACCACATACCTTTACGGTCCTTCAGGTACTTTTTACTCCATACTAGCTTCGCAGTTCTTGAAATTCCGACCGGCAAATGTTACGTCGGCCGTCTTGTTTACATCAGTCGTACGCCGGAAACACGAGCCGCCACGGATTTGCACGTTGCAGAATGTTTCACATCTTTACTGGAAGATGGCGCCAGCGGTCAAACACAATCATCATCATCGTTTACATGGTTGGGCCAGTCTTACGATTCGCTAAATTATGTCAAATTTTACGTACGGTTTCACGGAACGGACCAGCTGCACCGTTTGTGATTTCGAAACCGTGGGCTCGAAAAACAACTTGCTAAAACGCCCTAATGCAGCTCGGTAGGGACGATTAGGACGGTTATCCAAAGCACCTTCGGGATCCACGGTTGGACGAACAGATCTAGAGCGGCTTCCAGGACGGTCCGATACAAATGCGGGCTCTAAATGAGGTCATTGCCACACTTGTCTGACGAGAAACGTCCACACGATCGGCAACTCGCCCGCTCCAGCTGTGAAGCCGAACAGTCACGGAGACACTGACCTAATGCAACTCGGTGGCACGATCATCCGAAGCACTTTCGGGATCCACGGTTGGACGAACAGATCTAGAGCGGCTTCAGGACGGTCGGATGCGGCAGTGCGGCGACTCCAAATGAGCTCATTGCCACACTTATATGACGAGAAAGGTCCACACAATCGGCAACTCGCCCGCTCCAGCTGACCGAGACGTCGAGACGCTTGGGAAATTCCAGGAGGCGTCACCGTCGCAAACCGGAAGTTAGAGGTGGGGTAAGGAGGGATTTTTGGAGGAGAAGGAAGAGAATGCGCCACTTTTCCCATAGACAGGGGCTTTAGGGGCGCGGGCACGCAGCGCCATTGGGCGGCGCTTCTTGAAATTTGACGCTCGGCGGCCCTATCCTTCAGAGTTCAGTTTCCTTTCGCTGCCGTTTTGCGTGACATTTTGCACGGCTTCATAGCTGGGAGACTTGAGATCGCGGCTCCACCAGAGGAATTTAGCTGCCGTTTGGAGCGGATTTTGGCGCGGCTTAAAGCTGATGACATCGGCTCGCTCCATGGGACAATTAATGCTTCCGTATTTGAACAGGGCAGGAGCCAGATGCAAAGCGAGACTGCAACCATCGAAGACGCCCTCGCACAATATGGAGGGACAAAAGCGAGCGAAATTTCGCAGTGTTACGTAGTGTACGCGCTTACATTTGTTACGAGCAGGCAATACAGAGGAATATCCAGCTCGTTTTTGTTGTAGATTAAAATTTTAAGCGAGACGCTCGCCGAAATAACATGCGAGCTCAGAACATCGCCGCCGGGCGTCTCAGGTCTGAAAAGGATCAGCTAACTGTCCGAGGCAGTCCCACACGCGTTGAACGGAATAAGACATTTGGAATTGCCAACTAGGACCGAAACTACGTGAAAACGCCAACACAACGCCGACGAACTACATGAAATGTGGGTTACACATAATGTGCGAGGCACAAATCATTTGTCCAGGGCCCTGCGTCAGCGCGCCGTAAATAGACTGACTCATAAAGCACTCACATTACCTCGAGTCTCATGTCATGAAGAACTGCGACTCCTATGTCTTTTATTTCCCACTCTTCCTAAACTTTACCTTTGTCTATTTTTATCACTATCTCGTTTTCGTGCTTTTCTTTTTCTTTTTCAAAAAGAATAATTTGAATATTTCTGTATTTAATTTTGGGAATGCAATGCTGAATCAATTGCTGAGAGTACTTACCCTCAGCAATTCCTCCTTTAATAGTGTAATTGGTGATGACAAAGTCCTTCTTGGGGGATGACGAAGTTATTTTAATCAAGAACAGTAGCAAGCACGTTTGAAAGAGATATGACGTAGTAGAAGTCTTGTTTATCGGGTTGTATTTTTGTGTCTTGATTGGTTCTTTCCTCTCTGCTTCCAATGTTTATTTTCTGGTTCGCTTGAAAATTCAGCTTTCAGGTGATAGCGCTGTGTCCGTGCGCTTCTTTTACTCGTCCTTTGTTTATTTTTCTACGCTGTTTCCACTTTTGTGTACTTGGGATTCACTTTACGTTTAACGTACATTTTTGTAGAATTGTTTCTTCTTTTTTTTTTTGCATTTTGATAACACCCTGAACACCTTTCTTCTCCTTCTCCTAGAGAGTATTAAATGTCAGTTGTCAGTTAGCGCTCTTTCCTGTCTCCCTCATTTTCCTTCCTCGTCGTTTTGCGCTTTCATATTTTAATAGCTGATGTACTTGGAGGTCTTTTTCCATTCCACATTATTTAAAAGGTCATAAAACTAGCAGTCAACCGCATGCCATTTGTTTTCAGAAAATGTGTGTCGAACCGCGACGCTGCCTGCAAGCAAGATTATGTATTTTTGACCACCCCCTTCGATCGCTCCCCAGTTCGGACTTCGAAGCTCCAGAGTTCTCTAAGTTTGGGCCATCAAAATAATGACACAAATATTTCGACGGGGGACGTTAAAATGTTTTCGGAAATAATATTCCGTCTTCGGGAAGTGGCGTCATGGATGCAAAAATAATATTCCAAATTATTTTGAAAGTGGACGTCGAAATAGTCCCTGCCTAATATAAAACAAATCGTGCTACCAAAGGAATCTTATATAATATCAGTCAATAACCCTTGTATATGAATACACGCTAATAGTATTTAGGTAACGTCAAAAGACAGGTATCAAGTTGCAGCGAAGCCAACCACGGAAACTACCATTTCGCCGATTCGGCTGCCTGGAGTGTGTGTTTCACCGCTTCTACACAAATAAAACAAAACAAAAAACAGAGAAAAGAAAGAAAGGCGGGTTTTAGCATTAGAGAGTTAATAGAATAGAGAATAATTTTAAAAAAAAGTATAAACGGCATAAAAATAAATTTGTTTGAATAATACGTGATCGAATTATGGCCAAATTTTACTTCAGACCAAATTTCAGGATTATGTAAAATATTTCACTAATACCACTAAACAAAGAGTATTCCAGTCGATATCTGATATAAAGGGCTACACGCAGATAGTTTTTTGTAAGAAGTTTTATGATGCATCATAAGATACAATGCTTCAAATTTATCGCTAGAGTGTCAGAGGTACTGCGTTTGCGATTTTGTATCTCGGCTAAAACAATTTTGTAAAAAAATGAGGCTGAATGAAAAAAATAATCGATGTATTATATTTACACTACAAATTTATTGATTTGTTATATTTTTTCTGCATTTATTTCAAACAACAGAACTGTCTACAAAAATCACGCGCCCACCCAATTTGATACTCGCATCGCTTCACTTCAAGTTTGTTTGTAGAGCGATTTTTTAAAAGTTGAATTATTGTTTGTTTTTTTCTCTTGCAGACATGGGGCTAGCATATCGACCTCGTTTGTCGCCATCAAATTGCATCTGATGGCGACGGACGAGCACATATGCGGCAGGTGCTCCAAACCGTTTTTTGGCAGACAACAATTCCTGCACTGCTCGGGCATCTGTGGTTGGCGCTTCCATTGCCGGTGCATCAACGTCGCACCAGAGGACTATGACTTGCTCATGAAAGATGGATCAAGCACGTACAAATGTTCGCCCTGCACGAGACGGAAGGGGAGAAAGGGCAATGCTCCTGACTGCCCTCCCATCTCGATCCCGTGAGTGCTAAATTTCTACGTGACGGCAGCAATGAAGGTGACCTTCGTGAACTTATAATCATTCTTCTGAACAAGATTGATGGTCTTTTGGCCGACGTAAAGTCGCTGAAGGTCGATAATGAATCCCTCCGTGTGCAGCTAGCGCAAAACAATGCCTTGCTGCGGAAATCTCTGCCCTGAGGCCGCGAGTGACTCTTCTTCGAAAACGTTCTCGTCAGTTGTGCAGCTGCCTAATGATCGACAGCCAGAGGAGGAGTCCACTACATCGGTGCTATGACAAAACTTGGAGAAATTCTCCGGGTTTTGTCGTAGTACGCCTCGGGCCCTCGACTCGAAAAGGCGCATTTGTTGCCCCGCCGTCTGCCGACTGTGGACGATGAAGGATACACACTTGTTCGTCGCGAAGAAAGAGTGAAAGCCCTTGAGGGGTCCAGGCCAGAAAGCAGGCTGAGTATGGTCCCCATCCACCGAGGAAGCGTGATCCTTTCGTCTCAAGACGGTCCCCCACAACAACGACATCTGACGTCTGTGAGGCCATCGAAGAAACCCTGCAAGGCAAGTCAGTTCAGTGCACAAAACTCCCTCCAAGTACGACAGCTACACATATTTTCATGTCTCTGTGGACTCTGACTGCTTTGACTTAATTAACGATTCGAAGGTCTGGCCATCTGGGCATTTCCTTCGGCCGTTTTTTGGAGCATTGAAGACAAGACCGGAAGACACTTCGATTCCATTGAGCAATGAAGGTATTTGGACATGTCAAATCTCTCCTACGAAAGCACGACCGTGTAGTACCAAAATATTTGCGGTCTTCAAAGTAAATCAGAAATATTTCCAGCTAATGTGAATGCAAATAGCTGTGACCTTTATTGTCTTACTGAAACGTGGCTGCACACATAAATTCCATTTTCTGAGTATTTATGTGAAAACAATAACGGATATCGCCATGACAGGGACCCCGTTAAATCCGGCAAACGTTTTGGAAGCGGGGTGCTGAATGCTATAAATATTGATTTTGTTTCTTTTCGCCGAGAAGACCTTGAAGATTATGAAGAATGCGTGTGGGTTGAGGTGCCGTTGAAGGATCGAACCAATTCAGTATTTGGAAACTACTACTTTACACCAGGATTCAGCGCTTCGCAGTTACAACACTATTTTAGTATGCTTGAGGCATAACTAGATCCCTGCCGTTATCGCATTCTTATTTTAGAAGACTTTAATCTTCCTGGTGTTCACTGGAGCTCCCAGTGTTTTGATAACACGAGCCACATACCGGCAGAAAAGGCCCATGTCTTATTTGAGTTGCTAAGCTTCAACTGCCTTTTGCAACTAAACAGTATAAAAAATACTGTTGGCAATCAGGTCAGCTGAACACGGAAAAACAAGAAGTCGAAGGAAAGGACTGGACAATCGCACCGCTGACCAACAACTGATTTTTACTTTTTCCTCATCCCAGCCTAGGCCCTTTCTTCTTCGTCCTACGGCACTTTAAACACGTTTGTAGCAACCTTTAGCCTACCATTCAACGGGGGCATGGCAAACCGCAGGTACGCTAAAAGGTTGTTTAAAAAGTGTTTAAAGTGCCGTAGGACGAAGAAGAAAGGGCCTTGGTTGGGATGAGGAAAAGTAAAAATCAGTTGTTAGTCAGCGGTGTGATTGTCCAGTCCTTTCCCTTGAGTTCTTGTTTTTCCGCGTTCAGCTTACCTGATTGCCAACAGTATGTCACAAACTAGATCAACTAAAACCCGTAACGCAGTATAAAAACCCTGCGGGAAATGTGTTGGATCTATGTATTGTTTAACGACTGGGACGTTGTAGTTTCGAAAGTTGACGCTTCAGTGGTTCCAGCGGATGTTTGTCACGTTCCGTTTGTAGCAACCGTAAAATTGCCGTTTCAGCTGAAGCCCGCATACAACGATGTGTCTTTCGACCTTAAACAGGGAAATTACCTGGGTCTTTACCATTATTTGACGAACATAGATTGGTCTCCGGTGATAACAAACACTGACAGTAAAGTCAGCCTGTAAAGCTTTCATTGACATTGTAATATGGTACCAGCGTTTTATTCCACTTCAGAGGAGTAAAAGGTAGAAGTTTCCATGGTAGTTTTCGTCTGAACTGAAGCGTACAATGAAAGAAGAGTCACGGTTTTATCGTCATTATAAACGTGGCCACGGTGACGCTTGGTACGCGAAATTTAGTGGGGCAAGGGCCGAAGTAAAGTTTCTTTATCAGAGATATAAAGAAAACTTCAGGAATAACACTGAAAACGAACTGCTGGAAAATCCTAACAATATTTAAAAGTACAAAAATAAGGTACTGGGCCCAGAAGCCAGGTCCGTTACGTTGTCAAATAATTCCGGTTTTCATTCTGACCCCGGTGTTGTCGGCGAAATGTTTTCGTCATACTACTCAAGCGTATTTTTGAGTGATATGCAATCTGCCAGCTCAGAACCACGAACGCTTAATCATGTTGTTGCCGCGAAAACTGCTTTGTTCTCGCACCATTTAGCGTCGATCACTCTGCAGTGCACTAGTGTATTCGACGTTTGAAACCTCAACTTTCATTGGGTTCCGATAGCGTACCAGCGTTTATTGTTAAAGGTTGCTCTGATGCGTTTGTACCTGTCTTGACCTACCTTTTTAACTAGTCTATTCGAAACTGTATTTTCCCAGAAAAGTGGAAGTCAGCCATTCTGATGCCTATTTTCAAATCAGGGGACACTGCAGATGCTACAAATTATAGACTCGTTTCCTTACTAACCACATTCTCGAAACTGCTTGAAATTGTTGTAGAAGTGCACCTTTCTAGCTATTTCAAAGAAATATTAAATGAATCTCAACACGGTTTTGTTAAATCCAAAAGTGTTGAAAGCTAACTTGGCTGAGTATTTAAGTCACGTTGGCTCCATCCTTGCCAACCATAGGCAGGTCGACGCCATTTATTTTGACTTGAGTAAAGTCTTTGACCTTGTGAACCATGACCTATTAGTGCACAAGTTATCGGAAAATGGAGTGTCTTTGTCGTTATGTTTGTGGTTTCAGTCATATCTGTCCGGGCGCATTAACAATTAACGTTTGTGTTAACGGTGTGTTGTCGAGATCATGCATATCATCATCCGGCGTTCCTCAGGGTTCTATTCTAGGACCTTTGCTGTTTAATATTTTTGCCAACGACGTCTCTCTTTGCGTAAAACATTCAAATCTGCTGCAGTTCGCTGATGATATTAAGATCTTCAAACAGATAGAATCACATGTTGATTGTATTCTGCCACAGGAGAATATTACTGCTATTTCATCATGGTGTCATGAAAATAAATTATGTCAAAACGCCAAAAAGACATGTTATCTTCTTATCAAGGAAGAAGTGTGCGCTTAATTTTTGTATCAGCTGGACAATCAACCATTGCGACGCGAATATTGCGTACGTGACTTAGGAGTGTATACTGATTTATCCCTTAGTTTTACAAATCATGTGTCAAATCTGACTAGCTTTTGCTTGCGGCTTTTAGGCCTGTTCTCACGTATTACCCGCCATTTCAAAGAGCCATCCTGTCTCGTGAGGCTTTACACATCGATAGTGCGCTCAAAAGTGTAGTTTGGCTCTGTAGTTTGGAGCTGTCTGGGTGTGACCGACTCTGATGGCCTAGAACGTGTGCAGAGAAAGTTGGCACGCATTGTCTACAACAGTTATTACGGCCGCCGCTTTCTTTGTTTTTTTTGTTTTTGGCTAAGTTTTAATGTTAGATCGACTAAACTTGCAATCACTGGAGGCTCGTCGCAGTTTTCGTGATTATGTATTTTTGTACAAAACTGTGCATAGTATATTACGTTGCCATAGGCTTGTTTCTCTGCTTTCTATACATGTCCCTTGAGTTAACTGTCGACCCTACAACACGTTTTACGTGCAGGACATATGTTCATTTTCCCCAAGTTTACGAATTTAGAGCAATTTTAATGCACTGAGCTCCGGAGGTTGACGTTTTCAGGTGTGAGTGGGATTTTAAAAGTGCACAAACCAGTCACATATACTAACATCAGTGTTGGGTTTTATATGCGCTCTGCCATTATGTGTACGTGTCTTTTTTTCTTTTTAAAGCGTATGTTGTGCGTGAGTGTGTACCAGTACTAAGGCCTCGGCTGTTCCTGGAAAGAAGGCAAATAAAACAAATAAATAAATATATAATTAATTGAGAAGAATCGAAAGACCCACCCCGACATGTTTGTTCGATTTCAAATAAAACCACCTTTAGTAATCGATTTTTTTTCTTCTTTTTAGTAACGTGTGCAAGACTATTGGAGGTAGGAAGCTCGCGCTGAAGGCTCGAAGGCGAGACATCTTAATTAACGACCTCCCCGCCGGTTGAGGGACCGATACGGGGTTCTCGGAAGATCCAAGTGCCTCCATGCGATCCTTTGTCTGCATCGCCACGTGTTTTTCTTTTATTTCTATTTTCTTTTATTCGGAAGCACTCGACTTTATTTATTTACCCGTCACCCGACCCGGAGACCGTTCTGTACTTCGAAGGCTGTGGTATCGCAGGGCGCAGGGAGTAGATCCCGGCTGTTTTGCACTCGGCGGATAACGGTTCAGACGATGTCTGTGGCACGTGAGCACTGCGGGGCAGTCGATTACCCTATCACCGCACGTTTCTACTTCTGTTTTCGTCACAGGATTGCGCGCTGAGGATCGCCGACGCCGACTGGATCCCACTGACCCCGCTTATCGACAACGCACACCGGCGAGGCGAAGAGAAGGCAGATTGCCGTATTGAGCTTCGTCCCTTTCCTGTCTATCTGTTTCCACTTCTCTCCGTCTCGTCCGTCGAGTGAGTGTCGAAATCGAAAGTAGTGGCTTGGTGTGAGGGTGCGATGACAATGCCGGCCGATGGTTGTGGTTTTACAAGAGAAATTTAGCAATGCGTGACCAAAAGCGTAGCAGTTGTCGGCAGTCAGAATTGGACAAAAGCTCACAATAACGTCTTTAGTTGGATTATTCTCGCTTTTATTGGCGGAAATAAGAACTGCCAGATGGCCAATTTTTACTTTGTCGGTTTAAGAAGGGATGACTGCAAGATTCCACCGTGCTTTATACACGCGTATCTTCGAACTTGAAGTTCGCAAATGCAAGTGATGATAAGTAGCCTGGATTACAACTCGTAACATTACGGCGAAGCAAGTCATGACCGTGACGTCACTAACGGAACCCATAAGAGGTTGCCACCGTAGCATATCGGCACTAATAGTTGTCTCCTTTAATATATCTTCAAGTTTATATCTAAGTCTCAGGGTCTAAAGCGCTCGGTTCAGCAGCTAGTCAAGTGCTTACGAATTTTACTTTCATACAATTTTAATGAAAACCTTAGTCTACATCAAATCTAGAAAGAGTCAAGCAATTGCAGGTTATTTCAGTAAAAGGGAATGAGGTGAAAAACTTCAAATCTCATCCAGGGAACAATGCAAAACAAGCGAATGCAAGATAAAAATCTCCATGGAAATACACAAGCACAGATGACGTTAAAGAGAACAAGATCAAAGTCACAATTTTATTTATTTCACAAAACTGCCAGCCAAGTAAAAGGCCACGGCAGGAGTATGCACAACATGTAGAACAAATGCTGAGTAAATGATAAAATAGATCAGAATGAAAAAAGAGAGATAAATGACACGGAGACACACCATACACCATCGAATTGCTTTCTTAACACTTAAAAAATGTGCAGGTAGCTTTACTGGCAGGTGCAGTCACTTTTACATATCATAACATACTTCCAAAAACCCTTAAACCTAATGCTTTGACTGATACGGTACACTTCAAGACTCAATGAATTGTATAAACCGCAGCGGTTTAAACATCGAGCTCCTTGATGAGACGGGTCTTCGGGTATCCGACTTACTTCAGAGGCATACTCATGACAAGGATGAACGACTGTGTTATATGCTGCAAGTTTGATTCGTCTTGTATGCTAAAGAATCCATCAGCTTGTGCATTATGTCAGACATGAACTTGAAGTCCTTTAGATGCCAATGAAGTGTGCGTTCTACTGAAAAGACGTCGGTCGCTTTGGTTTAGCGCCATGGACGATAAGGAGCAAGGGAAAAATGTTTTTTGGTGCATGACAAACTCCGAATAAATGATAATTTGTACATCTGGGATGACGATTCCAATTTCCGCGCCCGCTTACCAGAGACGTGGCCAATTTCGAGTAAATGACGCTTATGTTCTGCCGTATCTAAACTAACTCCGCATTTTAAACATAAACGCACACAGCTTTGTTCACAAAGTTGTCAAGCTGGAACTTCTTTTATTGAATTATGACCCTCATATTATTCTAGTAACTGAAACGTGGTTGCATGATGAGATTGGCGATGTCAGTGTTGTTTCTCCATCCCATAAGATATACCGTAGAGACCGTCCATCACCTGGTGGAAGGGTTTCTGTAATATTGAAAAGTAGTATTCATGCTGTGCTTTTAGATCAGATCGAGAATCATGAGAGCTTATGTATGAAGCTGAATTGCTGAGGCAACAGCATTGTTCTGTACGCTGTGCATAGAGCTCCCAATTCTCCACGCGCCTTTCTAAGTCAGTTATGTAACCACATCTCCTTGTACCGGAACAATAAGCCTGTAGTCATTGGTAACTTCAACCTCCCAGGCATAGATTGGGCGCGTTTCTCAGATGATTAACGTCAGCATAGTGAAATTGTGTTTGACACTATGTTTTCCTATGATCTCCAGCAAGTTGTAACGGTAAAAACACGGGAGCAAGGTTCAAGCCACTGCATTCTCGACCTTGTGTTTCTTAGTAAATGTATATCTGAATATACGGTCAGTGTCGGGAGGGGATTTCCGATAAGCTTGTTTACTTTTGTGGCACTTTGGCAAAAAACTGTCTGAACCGAAAAGTGAATTTAAAATCATTAAAGACTTTTCGAACGCCATTGATAAATGTATCCTGGACTATCTTGAATTGGCACGACAGTTTTAATAGCTTTGACGTGCATGTTTTATGGAACACGTTTAAGGTTATCTGCCATTATTGTTTGGATAATTCTGTCCCTAGTAACAAAAAACACGTCAATATAGGCTAACCCATGCATTGATCGGAAAATAGTTCACTTAAGGCGAAGGATTAAACGCCTTAAAAAGACAAAACGTGATAACAACGGTCGACTACAGAACATGCGGAGCGAGCTGAGACGATGCACTCAACAAGCCCGTTATTATCACTAATCCAGCACACTGACTAATTATCTTACAAACGATCCTCAGAAGTTTTGGAGCTATTAGAGCAACAAAATATCAGCCAAATATGTGTTGACAGTATGGTGGTTGCTGATGACACAACAATCGGTGGTCATTTTAATGCCCAGTGTCAGTATTTTCCAACGCTGAAATGTACGATTGTGAAAATCGTGAATCGTCACATCTGAACGCCGACTTCGTATCTCACGCAGGCATTTTTTTTTATGTGTGATTGATTTTAGAAACTAAAACGTCTTTTAAGCTTGATAAGATGCCCAATCTCCTTTTTGATGCTTGGCACGCTTTTTAACAGTGAATTTTCGAGTTTCTTTCTTGTCGGGCGTTCTGCCAGATGATTGGCCCTTGGCAGGAGTTGTGCCCGTGTTTAAAAAATAGGACAACCTATCTATGAGCAGCTACAAGCCAATTTCTCTGAATTGTACATCGTGTAAGCGATGTACAATTCATACATGTGATTTGAAATATTGTCACGAATGACAAGTGATGAGGCGGTGAATAACTGAGTAAACTAAACGTTTAATGGGGCGAACTTGTGCCCAAAAATAAAGAAGGAAACAAAAGATAACAGTAGAGCGTCGCGGGCGTCGAAGTCGGCGAAAGAGCAGGAGTCGAACGCTGGGGCGAAACTGACTGCGGCTCGCCACGCGGAGCCCCTTTTGTACACGCGTGGGCTTCTCGAACAATCGGCGTAGAAGGTTCGCGTATAGAACATTCTAACCTCGAACATGCAACAGAGTTCTCGAATTTACCAGAACATTACATTAGATGTCAACAAAAAGGCGTCCCCGCGGCCAGGAATCGAACCCTGGCTTTTCGCGTAGGAGGCAGGCGCTATAACCGTTAGGCCACGCGCGCGCTGCCTACTTGGCAAGCTGCGCGCGCGGCATTACTCCCCCTTTAAAAGTGCATCGCCTCGATGCAGCACAAAACAAAACAAAGCAAACAAAAAGAATGGTAAGCTAAAGCGTCATTTGGAACACATAAGGTCCACAGTCCTATCGAGCGTAATACGGCTTCATGCGCACGACGTGGACGACTTCTGGTCGTGGTGGGCGGCGTGATGAAGTCCGTGTTCCGTCGGGCATCACCTCGTAGTTCAGATCCCCGAGTCGACGAAGCACTCTGTAGGGTCCGAAGTAGCGCTTCAACAGTTTTTCGCTGAGACCACGGCGGCGGATCGGTGTCCACACCCATACCCTGTCTCCGGGCTGGAAGTGGACGTCCCGACGACGAAGGTTGTAGCGGCCAGTGTCGATACGTTGTTGGGCTTGAATCCGGAGTCTGGCGAGCTGACGGACTTCTTCTGCCCGTTGGGTAACCACCTGGGCGTCGTCGCTTCCGTCGACAGCCGGTTCGTGGGGTAACATTGCGTCCAGCATTGTCGTCACTTTGCGACCATGAACCAGTTGAAAGGGTGTAACCCCGGTGGTCTCTTGCACGGCCGTGTTGTAGGCAAAAGTGACGTACGGCAACACCTCGTCCCATGTCTTGTGCTCGACGTCGACGTACATGGAGATCATGTCGGCGATGGTCTTGTTGAGTCTTTCCGTCAGCCCGTTGGTCTGCGGGTGGTACGCCGTGGTGCGACGATGGCTGGTGTGGCTGAGACGAAGGACTTCCTGTGTCAGCTGGGCCATGAACGAGGATCCACGGTCTGAGATCAGGACTTCGGGAGCGCCGTGCCGGAGGACGATGGATTCAATGAAAAACTTGGCCACTTCCACAGCAGTCCCGGAAGGAAGGGCTTTCGTTTCGGCGTACCGCGTGAGATAATCTGTGGCGACGATGATCCAGCGGTTTCCCGACGTCGACGGCGGAAATGGGCCAAGTAGATCCATTCCGATCTGCTGGAAAGGTGCTGTTGGCGGAGGAATTGGCTGCAGGAGTCCGGCCGGCCTCGTCGGAGGTTTCTTGCGTCGCTGGCATTCATGGCATGATCGTGTGTATAGGTGGACGGTTTTCGGGAGCTTGGGCCAGTAATACTTTTCACGGATACGGGCCAGTGTCCGGTTGTAACCAAGGTGTCCAGACGTCGGGTCGTCGTGGCAGGCTTGAAAGATCTCCTCCCGAAGGTCGGTCGGGATTACCAGCAGCCACGGCGAGTTATTGTTCCCGAAGTTTTCTTTGTAGAGTACACCTTGTCGAATGGCAAAGGTCGGCAGGGCGCGTGAAAAAACACGTGGTATGGCACTTCCGCGCCCTTCCAGGTGCTCTATTAGTGCGCGCAGCTCAGGATCGCCTCGTTGACGTCGGGCCATGTCGTCGGTGTTCACTGCGCCCAGGAAACACTCGTCGTCATCGTCGTCGCTGCTGCCGGAAGGTGTTTCGACGGGAGCTCTGGACAGGCAGTCGGCGTCACTGTGCTTGCGGCCTGATTTGTAGACCACGGTCATGTTGAACTCTTGCAGTCGGAGGCTCCATCGAGCGAGGCGTCCTGACGGGTCCTTGAGGTTCGCAAGCCAGCAGAGCGAGTGGTGGTCCGTGACTACACGGAACGGGCTCCCGTATAAGTACGGACGAAATTTCGTGATTGCCCAGACGACCGCAAGGCATTCTTTTCAGTCGTAGAGTAATTTCTCTCCGCCTTGGACAATGTCCGACTTGCGTAGGCGATGACTCGCTCGGTTCCTTCTTGTACTTGAACCAGTACCGCTCCAAGTCCTGCATTACTAGCGTCCGTGTGAATCTCGGTTTCCGCATCCTGATCGAAGTGTCCAAGGACAGGAGGAGTCTGGAGTCTTCGCTTCAATTCGTCGAATGCCTGCTGCTGCTCCTCGGCCCATTCGAACTTCTCGGCGTCCTTCGTGAGGTTTGTGAGCGGTGCGGAAATCTTTGCGAAATCCCGAACGAAGCGTCGATAGTAGGCACAAAGTCCGAGGAATCTTCGCACGGCCTTCTTGTCTTTCGGCGCTGGGAATGCCGCGACGGCGCGAGTCTTCTCAGGGTCTGGGCGGACGCCTTCGTTATTAACCACGTGGCCTAGAAACTTCAGTTCGTCATAGGCGAACCGGCACTTCGACGCCTTGAGGGTGAGCCCGGCGGTCTGTATGGCTTGGAGAACAGCTCGGAGTCGTCGCAAGTGCTCGTCGAAGTCAGTTGAAAACACTACGACGTCGTCAAGGTAGACGAGACAGCTCTGCCACTTCAGCCCTGCCAGTACGGTGTCCATGACACGCTGGAACGTTGCTGGCGCCGTGCATAGTCCGAAGGGCATAACTTTGAACTCGTACAGTCCGTCCGGCGTGACGAAGGCTGTCTTTTCTCGATCCCGTTCGTCGACTTCGATCTGCCAGTAGCCGCTCTTCAGGTCCATCGATGAGAAATATCGAGAGTGGCGCAACCGGTCTAGAGTGTCGTCGATGCGGGGGAGCGGGTAGACGTCTTTCTTCGTCACCGCGTTCAGCTGCCGGTAGTCCACGCAGAACCTAAGCGTTCCGTCCTTCTTCTTAACCAGCACGACTGGAGAGGCCCACGGACTATTCGAAGGTTGGATTATGTCGTCTCTCAGCATCTCTTGAACTTGCTCCTGAATTACCTCCCTTTCTTTAACGGAGACTCTGTACGGCGATCGATGCACAGGGCGCGCGTCGTCCTCGGTAACGATGCGGTGCTTCGCAACGGCGGTTTGGCGTACCTTCGACGACGTCGCAAAGCAGTCGCGGTATTCGGCGAGGAGGTTAAGCAGCTGCCGTCGTTCCGGGCCCGGGAGCTTAGGGTCAACGTCGAGCTGCGCTGGCGACGTACTGTCTTGCTGAGGTGGTGAGGTTTCGTCAGTAATCGTGGCGATTTCGGCGGCGTTTCGAAGTTCCTCGACGTGGCCCACGGCTGCACCTTTCGTGAGGTGTTGCGTTTCATTTCGAAAGTTCGTCACGAGGACCACAGTCCGCCCATCCTGAAGTTCAGCTACTCCTCTTGCGACGCCTATTCCCCTTGCCAGGAGCAATTGAAGGTTGCCTTCCAGGACAACTTCGCCGCAGGAAGCTGTATCGGCCACGACGGGTACGACAACACTTGATCGCGGCGGCAGGTTCACGTGGTCGGTGGCGACTCGGACGGCGGCTGATGCTGTTTGGGGTTTCTCTGAAGGCGGAACAGGCTTCCGCAGCGTCAGTCTGTTCTCACCCAGGTCGATGACGGCGCCGTATTCACACAGAAAGTCCATGCCAAGAATGACATCTCTGGAACAGTCTTGTAGAACGACGAACTTTACCGGACACGTCTCGCCGTGAATCTCGACGCGAGCAGTGCATCTGCCGACGGGCGTGATGAGATGTCCTCCAGCGGTTCGTATTTGGGGTCCATCCCACGGCGTCATGACTTTTCGAAGGCGGCGGGAGAGCCTCCCACTCAAGACTGAGTAGTCTGCTCCGGTGTCCACGAGTGCTGATGCGTCGAGACCGTCGATAACAACGTTCAGGTTGTTGGACACCGATGCAGGGTCGTCGTTGTGATGCGTAGTGTCGGGAGAGTGGGAGCGCTCCGTCGTTCTTGGAGGCTCTTTACGTCGGTCGTCTTCGGCAACTCCACCTCCAGGGGTTGCCGCACCTAGTTTCCCCGGCGAGGAGTGAGGGGCGACAGGCTTTCACGTCGGGGTCGGTGCATTGGCGAAGCTGGACGTCGCGGCGACGGCGACCGGAACTCTCGGCGGGACGCAGGCTCGGGGGACTGGGGGCGTCGCAGGTACTCGTCGATCTCAGTGGGGCGTTCACCATGACGGGGGCGCGGGTCGTTCGGGTGGAACCCGCGTAGCCCGAGTCGTCGGTATGGGCATCGGCGGTAGATGTGGTCCGCTTCCCCGCAATGGAAGCACAGTGGGCGTCGGTCGGGCGTTCGCCACACGTCGGTCTTGCGGGGTGCGCGAGGCTCCGGGCAGGCGTACTGGACCTGGTCGTCGCGGCGGCGGTCGTGCTGCGGCGCAGGAGACTGTCGTCGGGGCGGCGCGACATAGGTGCGAGGAGGAGGCGGTGGCCGTCGGGCCACTGCGGCGTAAGTCAACGTGGGCTCCCCGGTGGCTGCCTCGGCGACGGGAGCCTCTGGTTGGGTGGCTCTCTGAACTTCTTCCCGCACAACCTCGGCGATGGAGAGCGTCGCTGGTCGGCTTGTGGCTGGCAGCAACCGGCGGATTTCCTCCCGGACAACCTCCCGAATGATTTCGCGGATGTCCGTACCGGGAGAGTTTTCGCCGCTAAGCAGAGCGGTTGCAGGGACGCTTGGCTGCCGCTGGTAGTGGGAAGCGCGCGCTTGGAGGGCGCGCTCGATGTTTGTTGCCTCGGTGACGAAGGCGTCGACGGTTGCCGGCGGGTTGCGGACGAGGCCTCCGAAAATGTCGTCTCTCACCCCGCGCATGAGAATTCGAAGCTTCTTCTCTTCGGTAGCCCGAGGGTCGGCGCGGGCACTCAGGCGCAGAACGTCCTCTACGAAGCCGGTGACGCTCTCGTTGGGGCCCTGAGTTCTGATTCGCAGTAAATCCTCGGCTCTCTCTCGGCGGTGGTGGTTGATGAACGTAGCCTTGAGATTGGTCTTGAAAATTTCCCACGACGTCAAAGAGGACTCGTGATTCTCGTACCAGTGCTTGGCGGTACCCTCCAGCGAAAAATAGACGTTGTGCAGGCACTGCTCGTCGGTCCAGCAATTGTGGCGGGCAACGCGTTCATACTGGTCAATCCAGTCTTCGACGTCTTCGTATTGCTCGCCGTGGAATGGAGCAGCCGTCCGCGGTAGCGACGGGCAGGTAAACGACGGCAGGAGCGGCCGGGGTCTCCGACTGGTTGGCCATCGTCGTCCTCCTTGTTTGCCTGGTCCTGGGTGGCAAGGGTCCTAACTCCGGGGGTAGGCCAAGGTTCCGGCGACTTGATCGGATCTCGGTCTGGTCTTCGTTGGGCTCTTGGGGGCTTGCGTTCGGGCTTGCACTGCGGGAACTCGGAGGGAGCGCTGCACGGGCATGCGACGTTACCCCGCACCTCCACCAAAATGTCACGAATGACAAGTGATGAGGCGGTGAATAACTGAGTAAACTAAACGTTTAATGGGGCGAACTTGTGCCCAAAAATAAAGAAGGAAACAAAAGATAACAGTAGAGCGTCGCGGGCGTCGAAGTCGGCGAAAGAGCAGAGTCGAACGCTGGGGCGAAACTGACTGCGGCTCGCCACGCGGAGCCCTTTTGTACACGCGTGGGCTTCTCGAACAATCGGCGTAGAAGGTTCGCGTATAGAACATTCTAACCTCGAACATGCAACAGAGTTCTCGAATTTACCAGAACATTACATTAGATGTCAACAAAAAGGCGTCCCCGCGGCCAGGAATCGAACCCTGGCTTTTCGCGTAGGAGGCAGGCGCTATAACCGTTAGGCCACGCGCGCGCTGCTTACTTAAATGTTGAGCGCGGCAATATATACGAATCGGGTCGGTAGGGGCGGGTTAGAGTAGAAAGTCACGGAGGTGTTGTGTTGGAGTTGTTTGTTCTTGTTGTACTGGCGATATGTTTGTTTATGTACCTGCAATAGTGTTTGTATCTTGCTTGTGTGAGTTCGCGTGCGATACGTTTTTCGTGTAGTAAGAAGGAGTTGCGCAGCTTTATATTTTTTTAGTGTCATCTAGCGGTTACTACTGCCACACTTCATAGGCGACGCAACCCGCTTCTTCTGATTCAATAAGCAAAGGGTTGAGAAGTCCTTTAGCTATTGATTGCAAACAGCTCTCATGCGGTCCCCTTTGCTCTTTACGTACCCTGATTTGATAATCGTACATTTGTGCCATCCAGCCATCTAAATTACCGTTCAGTATCGAAGAGCTGCGAAGTGGGGAGGCAGCAGTGGATAACCACGTCGGTTGAGGTAGGCACAAACAAGAAGGAATAAAGAAAAATCGCAGCGTTGGTGCGGGAGTAGAACGCCTGTCTCCGGTGTCGACGAAGGTGCCCAGTGATTTACGCTTTATATGACAAGCATACGTTGTGTTGAATAAAGTCAGCATGCCCATTCCTCGCATGACGATTACTTTTTGAAGCGTTCTCCGCCGGCG
>JAZHYW010014506.1:0-52615 GCA_037355805.1 Ixodes ricinus | reverse complement strand
AAGAATGAATGGCAATTAAGAAAATTAACGAGATGAGAATAGATTATATGTTCCAGAATTTTGCAAGGGACACTTGTTAAGAAAATTGGCCGAAACTTACTTGGGCTGAATTTGTCCCCGCCTTTATGAATAGGAATCACATTCCGCACCTTCCAGTCTTCTGGAAGGATACCGAGCTCGAGTAATTGACGAAATAGTTTTGTTTGAATAACAGAGTAATAAATAGTAGTTTTTTTAACAAACTTCGAGTTTACATTATCAATTCCACATGATGACGATAGCTTAAGGTTGGCGATTGTGTTCACAATACCGGCACTTTCAATGTCAATATAATTCCTAGCACGAACATTGTGTTGAGGAACATCCGGATAGGAAAATGAGTTAAACTCAAATATGACTTTGCGAATAATTTGTTTAACGCAGATGTACACTCATTCTCCACTACGATGTCACCATCATCGTTGTTAAGCACTACGTCAAGGCTCTCACAAGGGTTAACAATGTTTCAAAATTGTTGAGGGTTGTTGGACAACATGGTGGGTAGTGTGAATTTGAAAAAAAAAACAAAGCTTGGCCAAAGCAATAAACGCTTTATATATTGCTACAGAAGAATAATATGCTGCCGAATGGTGCTCTGAGTTGGGAAACACGGATAACTTTGCAACACGGAACATTATTTTCTTTCGATTTGAGAGTCTCCTGAGCGTCTGGTTGAACTATGAGGAGCGAGTGTAGTTACGTATTGTCTTTACAGGAATAAAACTATTCGTGAGGGACGCAACATTTTCCTTAAATAATATCCAGGTATCTTCAACAGAATGCTCGGATTACACAGATAGTCGCTTAGAAAGAGACTCAATTCACGATTAATGGCACCAAAATAAGCTCTAGCATAGTGAAATACCTGTTTAATTTGCATTACATAGCGGCTCTCTGGAACATTAAAAACAAAATGGGGCAGCGAATGATCACTAAGACCAGGCAGGTACGTGAGAGACGATTTAAACTAGCATGACGTCGTCAGCACTAGGTCCAGCACCGTGGCCTAAGGACTAGTAATGCGTGCAGTCTGTGTAACAGCCCGAGTGAAGTTAAAATCCGCACACAAATTAACCACGAAATGTTTGGATAATTAACGTCACCCAAGAATAAAACCGGAACGTCAGGGAAACGAACTATGTCTGCGCTGATGACGTCATGAAGGTCAGAAGGAAATGTAGAACTTTTTTAAGGAGGACGATAGCAAACGGCCAAAATATATTTGCGATGATTCAAACAAATGTAAACCCACAGTATATCTAGTTCCGTGACAACGTTAACAAACAATTATGAAATATGATCAGCCATAGCGATCATAACACCGCCGCCACTTTTACCATCTCTATCTTGCCGGTAAATATTAAACTTATTTTGACAGTGCAAAATGTCACTGTTGCAAATCCTACTCGTCAGCCACGTTTTCCTCAAAACAAGGATGCCAGCATTTGACAAGTGAATTATTGAACAAAGGTCGTCCCGTTTATTAGTAACACTTTTAATATTTGTAAAAAGAAATCCACAGTTGAGCAGATGACGATGTCCACGTCCCCTGGCAGCGTGCTACAGCCTAGCTGCAGCAAGACTGTCGTTCCCTGTTTGGTCACTACCAATGATAGAGGTGTCAGGCAAACCGCCGTTCTGCTGGTCTGCCCGTCACACACTATCCGTAAGCGAGTCATAAAGGTAGCATGTCTGGCCAATAAGAAATTTGTTGTACAGGAGTTTGAAAGTTGCGTTTTGAGATGTTCAGAATTAAAAAGTTTCTTCCTTACCTGTCGTGTCGCTAGACAGAAATCCTTGTTCACTGTAGTTCTACCGTTTTTCATCATTGAGCGGAAGAATAAAACTTTGTTCATTATTTTGTACGACGCAAACTTCACAATAACTGGTCTGCATCGGCCTTCCGGGAAATTTTCTAACCTATGTGCACGATTGATGTTCTCGGGTGTTGTTTGGGGGTCAACAGATCGGAGTAGTATTTCAATCATTTTATATCCTCTATGTGCCCACGTCACCGCCCTTGAATCCCCTGTTACCCCGCGAAAAATTAGATTCTCGCGCCTCGAATAATCTTGGAAGTCAGCAAACGACTTGCAAAGCCGCGTTTTCTTCTTGCACAGTTTTACTAACCTCCCGTATCTCAGCTTGCTCATTAGGATATCAGTTGTTCACGACTCAATGGAATCAATTATTGGACCAATTACTTCAATTTTATTTTCCAGTTGTTTTTGGCTAGCCTTTTTTCGTTAATCGTTCAAATCAGGCTACACTAACTTTCTTCTATCTTAACTGAGCTTGCGGAGAGATTCAGGAGAAGCTTCAGCATTTCAGCGAACTGTTTTACCTGAACATCTGACACCGGGCCCGGGTTAACTTCAACGTCTCCAGCTAACAGCAGTAACACACAGCGTACGGAAGAAGCACAGTCGGCAACAATACATAACAACAAGCCTGGGCAGGGCAGCACTACAAGACAAACGTAATTGCTCTTGAATTCCAGAAAAAGCTTCTTACTCACATCCATTACCACAGGGAAGTGGTTAGACGACATGTTGCGGACGTAGCAGCCGTGCCTACTGATGGCTTCAGGACCGGGTGTTGCTTTATAGTCGACGGTGCTCGTGTCCATGACGTCATAAACCCGAAGATCACGTGGTTCAGTTGCCCAAAGCGGCACGCTTCGTTGTTTGCATGCGGTTCCAATGTCACTGATGACGGTGCAGTTGAACAAAGAGGGTGCCCGCCGGCAATCAGCAAGAGTTGCTTGACAACAGGGAAGTGGTTTGACGAAATGTTGCGGACAAAGCTGCCGTGCCCACTCCTGTGATGTCCGGCTTCATTCAAAATAAAGCAGATACCGTTTGTCTTTTTCCTTCTTTTTTATAAACGTCGGTTCAGCGGCGGTGAAAAATATACATAGAAATACCTCCCAGACATAGCCTATTCACAAAAGACACTCATGAAGCCCAACCAAAACGACGACGGGTACGATAGGTCAGGATGGCATAGTCGCGACCTGTCCGATACTTCACGGATATCGACTGGATCAAAATGGTATCGGCATAATCTTTTTGATTTCAAAGCAATGTCTGCGCAATACTGTGTGCTGCCTGGGCTTAATATTTCGACGTCTTCGTTCATGGGAACAGGTCCACTCGTCACAGCCAACTTGTCACAGGAAAACTTGTCATAGGTCAACTGGTCAAAGAGGACATCTTGTACTAGGTGAACTCGTAACAGGGAAAGTGGTCGCAATGACCTTCTCGTCACAGGAAAAGTCGTCAAATGTTTTCAGTTCGTTCGTCACATTTCTTTTTTTTATCTTGTTCACTAAACAGTCTACCATCCCACAAGGGTGTATTGTCTTTCGCTGTGACCCACTTTTCAGAGTTCCTTTTAGAGGGCAGATTTTCGTAAGTGGGATGCAAAGGTTCAAAAGAAGGAAGTCTTTCCCAGTGACCCCTATTTTCTATTGTAAGCACTTTTCAGAATTCCTTTTAGAGGGCAGACTTTTGTAAGGGGGTGGTAAGGTTCAAAAGAAGAAGTGCTTTTTTCGTTGTTTACCGCTTCAAATCCGGGAAACCGAAGTGTGCACTCGGTAGAACGCTGGCTTGAAGGTATATATACATATAGAAAGACTGCCAGACTGAACACTGCCAAACTGCCAGACTGAACACCGGCAGGCTGTATGATGGAGCTAACGAAAACCCAGCGCGGAGCAACTATGCTGCTGTACGAAGGCTATTCATATACGTGTAGCCGAGAAGACTTCGAGACTACGTACTGGATCTGTAGAAATAGAAAAGGCTGCAAGGCTAAAGTCACAACGAACAAGATGATTTCCCGTATCACCAGGAGAACAGGGGAGCACTCATCCGGGAGATCCAACCACCATCAATCTTCTAAAAGTCCGGAATACCATGAAAGAAAAAGCTGGTAAGTCACTTTGTTTTTGTTTCTTCGCTATCGGTAACGTTTTAACAGCGTAAATTTGATATAACCATTTACTGTTTCTATTTTCTGTAGTTGAAGGAACTCAAGGACCCCAGCAGATCCTGCTCGATACGGCAGCGAGTGTGAGCGAACACACGGCTTCGCAAATGCCACCCACAAGCACGCTGCGCCGAACCATAAGGAAACGGCGGCAGCAGAGTTGCAACCCATTCTCCGTTCCTGCAACTCGCGAGGATGTCGTCCTTCTAGGCGAATACATGGTAAACAAATTTGTATTCACCTTTCAGTCTTAAAAAGCACTCTGCTAATTTCGCCTTTGTCTGTCTTCACTTGGAGCGCAAGCATTAATTGGTTTTCTGTTTGCCGGTTTCTCTCAAGCAAGAAGCCTTCGTCGCCCACGATAGCGGATTTGGCGACCGCAACCGCATCTTATTTTTTGCCACTCAACGCAACCTTAATTGTTTGTCGAGGTCCAGAGCTTGGTTAATGGACGGAACGTTTAAAGTTACGCCATCCATTTTTTTTCCAAGTGTACACCGTGCATGGAATGTACAAAGACGCGGTCATTCCTTTGGTGTACGCTCTCCTGCCAAACAAGACTGAAGAGACCTATCAAAGGTATGATTTGTACTAGTACTAGTTCTGAAATTGGAACTTGGTAAAATCATGTGGCTGATTAAGACAACCGACACTTTTTCAGGCTTTTTGCAGTACTTTCAAGCCTTCTGACACAGCCTGCGCTGGAGCTGGTGTATTGTGACTGAGTCCGCCGCTATCATCGCCGGTGGCAACATTTTCCCGCAAGCGCGTGTTCAAGGGTGTTTCTTCCACCTATGCCAGGCCGTGTATCGCAAACTGTGCTGGCTTGGCTTCCAGACACGCTACGGAACAGACGAAGGTTTCGCGGTTTTGGTAAGTTCGGACATTCGACTGCGGGGTATAATTACTATACTAATGAATATATTAAAATTCGTACGCAATCGCAGGTGAGGATGCTGCCTGCCTTGGCATTTCTGCCACCTGCAGAGGTTCCAGATGCCTTCGAGGACCTTGTGGCATTGTTTTCAACGGACGCGATAACTCTTGCACTCTACTTCGAAGACACGTACATCTGACGTCGTCGACGGAACGGGTTGTTGTCTGCTATGTTCCCGACAAGTGTATGGTCTGTCCACGCATCTGTCCTGGAGGGCCTTTCACGCACAAACAACGCCGCCGAAGCTTTGCACCGCAGCTTCCAGGTTTGTGCCATTGCTAAACGCTGAGCAACCTTTTTCATTTGTTGAGCTTTAGCCGCTAACCATTATGACTCTTTCCAGACAAACATCAACTGCAGCAGGCCTAACCTATGGTCGTTCCTTGGATGCCTGCTGAGAGAGCAGTCTTTGCAAGAAATGAAGATCGCGCAGTTGGACGCTGGTCAACCTCCCTCCGGAATGGCAGCAAAGTACCGGGTCCTCAATGAGCGGATCTCCCGAATCTTGTATGATCACGACGCAGCTCGGACGCTCTCGACACTGAAATACATCGCACGCAATGTATGGCTGTAAGTCGACTCGGGACATTTCTTCCCAGCAAACCATTTGTCACATTTTGCAAATAAACAAAATTTTGATTGATGTTTTTATAGTTTTCGTCATGTTCAAAATCTCCGCTTCTTTGTGCGCATTAAATGCACCACGTTTCCGGAAGGGTGCAGTCAAATTGGTATACTCGTCAGCCATGCAGACCCCATTTGCTTGAATAGAAGCGAATAGCCACACAGGGCTGAACAGAGAGCCCTAAGTCCAATACCACCTATTAGTTTTTCTACTTGTTATAATTTGTAACTAGTAGAAGAACGAATATGACCTATGATAAAGCCTCGGAGGCGCATCCTACGACAAACAAATTTTGACGAAATTGACAAATGTCCAGTTCTCCGCATATACGAGTTCCCCGTGCACGAGATGGCTTATGACGAGATGCCCGCTGTGACCAGTTCCCCTATGACGAGTTAACGCTGACGAGTTGGCTTGTGACGAGTTCTCCTAGACCCTTCGTTCATATCCTGAAAGTGATGAGGCTTATTTAAGTCGAAGTTGAAGTGATAAAGCTTACGCTCGAGCGTCACGTAATTTTATCGGCACGTGTCTGACGGGGAGTTCGACCTGAGTTAAACTATTCCCTAGCACTCCCTAATTAAATGTTAACTCGAGTGACTATTAATTACACTTGATGTTTGTACCGCTGTATACCAGCAAACGTTTCCTCAAAGCGATAAATATAAAAAGCTATAAAATCATATTGTATTTGACTGCATCGTCATTACGTCAATTTCATACCGTGTGAATGGAGGGCGTAAACACCGCCCATACAACCTTTTTACACGTTTTCAGAAACTACCGCTGCAAGACGGGCGTAAAAAAGTCGTGAAACTTTTTTTATATCATTAGCCCACCTTCAATGTAAAAAGGGTATGCCTTCTAACGTACATCCTTCTCTCACCTTTTTTACAAGATAATGATAGTTACAATCTCTAGTGTGTGTGTGTGCGTAAATTACGGGATTTTGTCAAGTGCAGCATTCAAGAAGCTAAGCGCATGACTGATTCCTCCGAGTGATTCAAGAAACCAAATTAACTGCTTCGTGCCTTTACCATTGTCGGACAGCCAATCACGAGCAGGAAAAAAAATCGCAGGATCACGCCGCATTCAATGTACATGATTGGTTTAGATGTTGATAGCAAGAGCGCCAAGACCACTACGAGCGCCATGGCGATAAGCTTGATTTCCTCCCTCCTATCGTAGCGTGGGCGGCGGTCGAAATTAATGTATCTTAATAGAAACTGGAGTGTATACAATAATATTTTAAGGCAGTGGTCAGAACTGAACAGTGCACGCGCGTTGCCTTCTGCCCTTAAGCCGTGCCAAAGGACCTGTCTATCTCCGGTATTTTCAGGGTGATGTCGCGACCGCACTTTGATCGGCACAATAACATAACTATTTACTACTCTGCTCGATCCATTAGATACGCTCAATGCCTGATACAACGTAGATAACGCCATTCTCTGCCTTGTGTTTTCCACGAGACGTCTACGTGTTATTTCCAGAATGTTCTTACTGATCGAATATGCTCCCGGCATTAAGATCGCCGATGACGCAACAGTCACTATCGGAACGCTTTAATATTTCCGACATCAAAGATTTCGTAAAGATGGTCCGGACGTTTCTTTGTGCCTTACATACGAACGAATAATAATGCACACGCTCTTTATCGAAGGCGGTTTTGGACACACGGACCAGGCAGGACGACGCTGGCGCTGCGCGGCGTGCAGCGTGCTTCCGCCATGTTGGAGTTTGGAGATTTACCAATCACCTAGTCGTCCTACGCGAGAGCCGCCTGTGACGACGGCTCTTATTCTTATAACGCTTCCATTTTTCCTTTCCAACTTTGGACAGTTTCTCATGTCGCTTAACTTTCATTTCCTTATGTCCAACTATGAACACGTTTTCGGCCACTGCCCATGCCTAAACATTTTAATAGGCCTTGTTTTTCATCGCAAGTCAAGATGAACAAGTTTCAACTCTTGCTCGGATTCTGCAATGCAATTCTCACACGCATAAAATCTACATTGTGTTGAACACATATGGCCGATTCAAACATGTACATCAAGTGCTTTAGCTATAGCTGTCATTTGCCGCTCCGACCCCACGTACACGCGCCTACGACGAGTGCAGGTTACACACAGGGAAAATGGCAGTCGGTGTCGCTAGAGCAGCGTTTCCGCATCCATAAAGTGTTTTTGGCTTAATTCCAGAACATCCGTCTTATTATAGTTCACTGCAAAGCAGTAAGCAGACAGGCGACACTTGATAGGCACAAGCTTTATTTATTTTTAATTTCCGGGTGTCAGACTTGACGGACAGAATAGAAAAAGAAACAAAAAACATAGACACATTCTGCCCTGGGATAACCTCGTCCTCAACCTATGCGATCTCATGGCAACTAAAAATGCCACCACAACCTTCTGATGCAATAATTGAAGGAGATGTCTTTCTTAACGGAAAACAGCAAAAGTGCAACATGTTTTTCAAACCACACGGATCGAGTAAACGTACACAAACGCTAGGCCTAACCCGTTCCATGAAATATCGGAACCCAGTTCAAATATCCGCTCCTCAGACACAACCACACACCCACACACAAGAACACAAAGAGTACGCCCCGTTAATAACCCGAACACCACCACACACATGAACGCGAAAAGCTTACGAAGTTCCAGGCCGTTTTCAGACTCAAGTGCCTGAATCGTGAACAATTCAACAAAATACATCGCACACTCGATGGACGTTACGTCTATTGACATGAAATAACAAGTCCTTGTTTATTTGCTCCTCACGTATACACGTGAATGCCAAAATGTAGTTAATGAATATTTTCAGCATAGAATCAGATACCTGATACATTGCGATGTTGTTCACGCATGAAGTCCGCCTGCATAAAGCGCGGTACATCAAGTAGCAAATATTTGACCACCTCCCTCGGAGTTAACGTCCTTCCTTCGAGATGCACCATAAAGCAAATGAATCTTCAGATATAACGAAGAGATGATATAACGAAGAGATCTCCACAATGAACGAAAAAAGTTAAGCTCACTAAACTCCACAAGCACCGACAAGATTATTCCACCACAATTACTTGACCTTGTCCTTCGGATTTAACGTCCTTCCTTAGAGACGCACGATAAAGTAAAAGAAACTTCAGATATAACGAAGCCATGATCTTTCTACAACACCTCCACACTAAGCGATAAACATTAAGCTCGCCTAAAAGCACAAGCACCGACAAGATCATTCCGAAGCACCAGAGTAGAAATAAAGGTCTAAGGTCGCTAAGGCTGAGCACTGCCTCAGGAACGGGCATAGGATTGTTCGCTCGATGGTATGCTGTCTTGAATTCGCTCAGTGAATCAGACCTTGTGTAGAGTCCGGTCTCAGCTCCACGGCTCAAGGTGAACTTGACGTCGTCCAGGTAAACAGAGGATCGCCTTATTTCGGGTCCTGTGAGGTGCGTCAGCACCAGATTGCCAGTTTCAACGTAACCTCTTCCAAGAAGCTCTCGTTTTAGAGCTTCGAAGTACTCCTGGTGTACAATGGAAACTAAGAAGGTGTCTTTTTGGTCGTTGTTAATGTTTATAGACTTTGAATTGTGTGCGCCGTCACCAGTTATGTGGCACTCTGAGCCTATCCTGACGAACTTTTCGAAAGTGTAATATTCGGGGATGCTCTCGTAGTAATATGGGACATACGCATTGTGATTAAGAAAACAAATGCGGTAGTTTTTCCGAATAATATCGACTAATGAGACGAACTGCAGCGGCTCGCTCTGGAACGGCAAAGAAGTAAGAAGTGACGTGACCAGACCTTTGAAAATTGTGGACATAATGAAGAACACCAACATGATGAGGCAAACAACCAGTCGGGACGATTGAGTCCCAAGTAGAACGCTGTGGAAACGAACACCTTGTTGCAGAAGCGATGCCAAAATAGGGGATAAAAACGTAAACATCTCCTGCGTGTTCTTGTATAAAATTTTGTTGATCAAGGCAATCGTCAGGAGGAGAAACATCAAGGATATCAGCAGCCCGATCCATACTTCCCATGAAAACGGCAACACGAAAACAGCTTCTTTTAAAACACGTTCCGGTCTCGGAACAAAAAATGAAAAACCAACATGGGCGATGTACTGTACAACCTTGGCGCGCCCATGAGGATTTCTGGGTACCTTGGCAAGTGCTATTAGGGAACTCGATAATCTCTCATTCAATGTAAAATCGAACTTGCTGAGTTGCAGATGAGATAAGCGATGTTTCAGTAGTTCAACTGTAAGTTCGATGGCTGGGTGCTCATAATAAAAATCTCTATCCCAAAATACAAATATTTCACTTCCGTTTAGAGGCACCTGTTTTGGGAGAGATGCGCGTACAAATTTTCTACATTTAGGGCACGTTCTTTCAGATCGAGTACGACACGACCTTTCTTTACCGCAAAGAGTTTGATTTTGTAGATCGTTCAGCATGGTTTTCAAGGGCTGAACACGAAACTCGTCTTGAATGTTTAAGCTGCCATTAGACAGCGTTATTTTGAAATGTCCACTGGCTTTATGAAATTGTTGCATGAGCGAAACATTCAAGTAAGAACCACGTAATCTGGGATCCCAAGTCACTCCTTCAGTAATTATTAGCGCTGTCATGTAATAATTGCTGAATTTAAGATCGATTAAATATTTCAATTGAAAATCATTAGTACATACAAAATATAAGATCGGAACGTAACTTTGTCTAAAGGCTCTGCAAAGTTCACCACGGCATGAGTAAAACTGTACTCTTCCGTCACTCCAGAGTGTCACCGTGTATAGGAGAGGTTTCAAAATCGTCCTGATCATCGTCGTGTCTTGTATGAGGCATTGCGGCTGCACAAATACGTCCAGGGTCCTGTTTTCTGGGTTGAATGATGACAAGAACTGGTCCCATAATTCCGAAGAAATGAAGGATTTCAACGTCAACACCTTATGCGGCTTGCCTGCACTTACTCCTATTGGCACTAAAGTTGCTGTGATGACCGTCACCAGGAAAAGCGCCTGTGGTATAAAACTCCGTGTGAATTGGATAGAATATTCCAGAGCTGACATGACCATCAGAGAAGAACTATCGTGTCTTTTGGCTGCCACCTATGTTTACAACGTCTGATAATATTTAAAGTAAAATTTTAGTGTTCCCGTCCTCGACCACCCTTATCACTGTGATGCGGGTCAGCGGAGGCGTTCATGGACAACACTTCGCATGAAGCATATTCAATGGAACTACGTATTTTATTTAAACGCAAGGCCGCTCCATGTGCCCTTGTACCAGGAATTTGAATTATTGAGTTGTTTGGTTCGCCTTTTCCTACCAGAGGGTAGATACAGTAGGCTGCTCTCGCTGTTGAACTTGGGCGTTTGTTTTTCGTTTTTCAGCACTTTCCACTTAGGATCCACTTGAAAATCAATGGTGCTTCAGTACCGCGCGAGCGTTGCCATGGTTATTTTAGATGTCAAAATTAATGATAAATACCCGCGAGTGCACACAAATGATAGCATCGTACCTGACCCCGCTATTCCAAACGGAAACGCTGCGAGGGTTGAGCTAGAACTTAGAAGCTTCATGAAATCGTCACAAGTATTTCCTTTTTTAGATTTTCGGCCTATGCATTGCTGCTGTTCTGACAATATGCACCAAAATGTCTGTCACTCTCACTGAGATTTTGTTTTGTGATGAACATGTATCGATTTTTTAGTATTTGTTGTTTTCTTTATTTTTCCTTTTTTGGTAGGCGGCAGAGCTGTGTAGCTGCCATGTTTCATGCCATAGCGCCCCATGTCACGCTTGCGGTTCTGAGCCCGTGCTGGGTTGGAACGTTTAATGTTTACGGTCGCAGCTTGTGCGAGTTACGTCGCTGTTTCCCAAATATTGAGCCGCAATCGAAAGGGCGGCCATTGTAGGTTGACTGGGGAGATGCAAAGCGGCTCGGCAACATGAAAACATTAGAGCATGGCTTCACTGTGGCGAAGTCGATGAAAACAAAAGAACACTCCGCAGCCCCACATCGATTCGGAAGTGAGAGTTGTGGCATACCCGAACTTCACACTCGTTTTAGTAACTGCTCTAACAAAGTAAGCTCACTTGAGTTATTAAGAACAGTCATGTGATGGTCTATAGCCAGCTGTATGATGTGCAAACCTGAACGTTATTTACACAAGTATTCAAATTACTTGTAATTGATTACATCTTGAAGTAAGTCTGTAATAGTTTTAATAAACTTATTACTGAGTAATCGCACGAGTGATCTGATTCTTTTAATGTACTAATGTTACTTGTAACTGTAGCTAATTTTCCCTCCCCATTGTAATAGCACTCTTTGTTTGCACAAGTTATGAACTAAGGAATCCTCGAACCACTTCTCAGGTGGAAGGATAATTTGTGAAAATTGGTTGAATGAAAAGATTAGTAGTTAAGTGTGGGTTAATGTTAATCCAATAAGAGACAGCACGGTATATCCGTTCTTAAACCTGCTCAAGCATCTATCGTTTTTTGAATGTGAATTAATCCGAAAACTAACGGTTTTTTCTTAAATATTCTAAGTTCATACTTTTAAGCAAGGGAAAAGTTACTTGTAATCGTTTACATTCTTTGAGTAACGTGTACACAACTGGGGATGTGTGATGGTTTCTATCCCATCTGATAGCCCCAAAAAGAAAACGCGGCGAAAATTGGTGAATCTTTGTCATGTAGAATCAAAGGTCATGTGATTGTTCCTGCTCTTTGTTGACCGCGTGATGACTATAAGTTGTCTCGTTCTTAATTCATCTTTAATTCCCTATTTTGATGTTAAGTTTAGTGTTTGCTTGAACTAATTTTTTTCTTGGTAATGCTCGTCAAATTCAAACTCAAGCAAACCGGCACCTTTTGTTCAGAGGCGTCGCTGCAACTAAAAGTGAACCCGACATCGTAAATACTGCAGTCGGCGGATTTCTATGACCTCTTTTTCAGCTCGGGAGAGCTACCCTTTGTGCTTAAATATTGTGTCTTAAATATATCTTAAAAATGTTATGAAAAAAAAATTTGTCCGCCACATTTTACTTTTTTGATATTAATTTATCCACAAGGACGTTCATTCTTCAGTATTAATGCGAAGCGTCCGCATTTCATAAACCGTGTATCAAGAATCGCGGATTTTGGACTGTCTGTAACGATAACCCGAGGCACTATTGTAGCAGGAGTAACAAAACGCCAAGCTTCTTATATGGGAAAAGAAGGTTGAACAGATATTCAACTTTACTTAATTTTCATTAAATATATAGGGAGTGATAAAACATTTGGCTATAAGTAATTCTATAAAATTATAAATGTAAAAGTGACGGCCGACGGAGATTTCAAAAGTACGGAGTTGAATAACACGAGCAACCAAATACGTGCAAAAACGAACCCCCTTTTTGAATTAAAATTTGCAGAATATCATTTATAAGTTTTGAATGATATAAAGTTTTATATGTGGTTCGGACCACTAGCGCTACACTTTGGCGGAGAATAAGCGTTTGGCATGCATATTATGTTTTAGCGGTAAAAAATATAGTATATTTTTGGACACTGCATATATTACACGATTTTTCATACTCGGTGTATAGACCTCAGCGGTGGGCATCGGCCTAAGGAAAAAAAATGTTCCTCAGACAGTTCTTTTGCGGTGCATAGACTCTGCTCCCGGTGCATCGTTTGCAAGGGAGAAACTTATCGTATTCAGCACTCCTTATGAAATGTGGGATATGTATATATTAGCCAAGGATGCTGTGTGATACGGAAATCATCGTTGCCATAATCTGACATTTACAAAATCAATCACGTTTTCCCCTAGCGCCAAGGTGGCACCGAAGAAGGGTGTCCATCCTGCATCCTCAGATCTTGGAACTTGCGATGTCTTGAATGCTCTGAACACAGCGCCCACATACTTGTAAACGCTTCAAAGTTTGCGGCGATGACTATAGCCTCTTCATGAAAGACGTTGGGAGTACTTTAAAATAACACACACTTTCATGTGCAAATCTACAATGTGTGCAATATCAAATTTATTCGTGCTTCATCTTCAGTTTTCGCAAATTCAACACTACAGCTTGCGATTTAGGAATGACCACTGTTTTCAAATAAGATTGCTTCCAAATACAACACGGCTGAACCTCAAGGAATGCTCACTGTTTTTAATATTTATTGTAATGTGAAAATTTTGAATATAAAATTTTTGTTACATTAGATATGAAGTTTTAATAAAACTGTAGTTTTGGTATTTTCTCATCGTATGCCTGAACGTCTCTTTCCTCTTACACTTTTTGTTCAGTTTTTTCACAGAACCTTGAAATTCTATTTAGACCCTCCCTTGTGCAATGCCCGGAAACTGGCCCTCACAGTTTGTAGATAAATAAAAAAAACGAATGTGTCTTGAATGCAATTATATAAATTACTGACAACTTTGATTGCCTGTTAAATTCACGGGTCCTTGTGTTCACGATGGCAATAGCGCATGTGGATATCTGCCGCCCTTGAACTTCTCCGTTCGTGTTTCGTCATTTATTTTAATGATGTACTCGCTACTTTAAAAAAAGTGCTTTATCATGAATTTGTTTTTTATTTTTATTTTTTATCTACGGTTAAGTACGTCAATTTTAGATAGTCAACTTTCATATGCCAGCTGTACACTCTCCCTGGCGACACTTGGTCTGTGTTCATAAGAAAACAAGCAAAAAAGTATCATACATGGCTTTGTACTAATGTACATATCATACACATCACCGAAAAAATGAAGACATTTCGATGTAAAAATATTCAAGCCAAAAAAGAAGTTTCTTCGTAGAGAAACAAAACAAAACAAATGCCGAATTAAGATAAAATAAAAAAAAACGCAGTACATTAGTCGTAATGATTGTGCATACTTGCAGGTAAACTCTCTCGTTGAGGCGTAAAAGAGCACACTTTGCTCTCTTTTGAAGATATATAAAGGATTGGGGGTAAGTAGGACAAGTTGGGGGCTCACTGTTAAGTTGTATTATAGACAATAGTGATTGTCAAATTTTTTTATATACGGCCTCTGGTGAATACTTTATATTAATAATTTACTTTGTAACTTCCTGTATGATGCCTGTTAAGTTTACGGAAATGACACTAACAAAATTGCAAAAAAGCCCGTGTAAAATTTAGCAGAAATTACGCAATCTATAGACCTGATACGCACCAAACGAGATTTTTAAGTGACAAACTCTTTTGACTTGGTTGTATTTCATTTCTATTGAAATAAAACTTTAACAACAATTGAAACTGACTTACCATCGCATTAGATGTATCGCTTACATAGTGGATAGCCATGTTAAAGTCGACCTTCATAGGCGCTCGGTTATACGAAGACTCTTCTACGGCCGCTCGGGGCAGTAAAGCTGTCTGTTTTGCAGAGGAACACCTCTTAATATGTATTATGCTTTTAAACACTTGGATGTAAATGATTGCATTGTCATATGAAACATGTTTCACATATAAGTTTTCTTGACACCGATATACGCTCTTCAAGAATAGTTTCTTGCACAAGCTTGCAAAATGTGCAAAGCACAAGGAATAAAAACCCCCAAAAGTATTAAACATCCTAAATCAGAGGTGTGGCAATAGTAAAATCTTAACTCAAAACGGATCTGAATTGCATAATGCCTAATAGTGACCAAAAATGCAATTGTTGAATTGTTTCTCGTAGATTATCTATGTGTTCAAAATGTTTACAAGTTTAAAAAGACGACTCACAGAGAAGAGAAAATGATACGTGTTAAATCTCCTGTTATATACGAAAAAAAAAAGAGAACCTAGCATGAATAAATACGGTGTGAATGATGAAACAACATACTTAAGAGTTCGATCAAATACGATATAGCTTCGCTAATACTGGAAACTCCTCCAAAAACGAATGGGAGCCGCGGCGAACGTGGCAGTGGCGCCTCTAGCGGACTCGGAGTCTATGGAAGCAGGCGACACAATGGAAAAGTGTAGGCTCCGCGACGTCATCGAGCTCTGCGTGCCCCGTTTCGTCATCCCAACAGCAGAAATATTTCATTACGGTCAGTCCGCTTGCAAAGCGGAATCCACTGATCGCAACTGCAACGACAAACAAATCAGAACGCGCGCATAAACAAAGATGGAGCAGTTTATTTAGAGGTATCAAACGCCACTCAAGTGGATCACACGCGTTTGAAGCGCACCTGGGAAGCGGAAGAAAGGCATTTACCTACTTGAACTACGTCGGAAGAGGTTACTCTTGACCCGCTAGAAACTGCGTTGTCACAATTTCTTACCTCAAAAGGTGATTATTAAAACGCGCGCAAACAACATGTTAAAATTACCGGAGCAAGCGCCCCAGCCTCTGCAGCATTTCAAAAACAAAAAGTAACTAGAAAAATGACCGCGCAAACACTTTTCGAACTTTGCAGAAAAAATAAAATCCCCATCTCAGACGAAAAAAAAATGCGGACCAGTCGCGAACAACGGCGAATGAAACAAAGCAGTTAGCAGACAATAGAAATATACAAATCACCCAGCAAAGACCTCCTTCAACGACGACGATCGCACGGGGCGTCGGTAGAAGCATTAAAAATTAGCAGGTAGTGCTCGCCGTTAGTGTTAACTCCACAACAAACAAAGCAGAAGCAACACGACGAAACTAATAAAAAAAGCTTCCCTTTTTACTTTATTTTTCAGCTGCACGTAACACGTTTGTTTATTTGCTTTCGCGCGGTGTTGGTAGGAACAAAAAACAAAACAGAGGAAAGGAATGACAGTCCAGCTCACACTGCCCGGTAAATAAGAGCCGCACGCTGCAATCTGCTTCGTGCTAGCAATGTGTGACCTTTTTTGCTTACGCATTTCTTTTCCCAGTCACTTTGGCAGGTTGTTTGTTTGCTCGCTAGGCGCAGCAGTTCGAAAGTACATTCCAGTACTTGTTGACGTACATGTCCATGCAATCCTTGCACACCGTGCCTTTCTTTTGAGTGTTGATCAGCGGCCTCAAGTGCGTTTTCAGCTGAACTCATGTTTGGTGAAATATTCGTCTGTTGAGGCGTCAGTGGCGATTTTGAAGCCAGACTTGGATAGCTCTTCCAGTTTAATTTGAAGCGGAAAAAGGATTTTCCACCATATCACAAAAACTTGTTCTTGCAGTGGTAAGCAGCACATGGCATGCCTGCCATATCCAAGTATGCACTGGTGTACGCCCGAAGGCGGCCGGTTGATCAACCAACGATGACCCATAGCAGACGTGACCACGTACTCAAGTAAAATTCGAATAGGAATGTATAACGAGCTTACACGTTTTAATATATTTATTAAGTATCAAAAAGTACATATGAAGATTTCGGATCAGAAACTCAATCTAAGGCGAACACAGAAGGTTATCACAGACAACAGTGGAAAACAACAACAACAATAGCAACAAAGTTGCAGATGGCCCTCCAGAAGTGTGGGCACAGCGTAGCAGACGAACCGGTGGTAGTAAGCGACGAAGCGAAGGAAAGAAAGTAAAAACTAAGCTAAACAAGGGAAAGCAAAATACGCGATGGTTCGAACGTCAAGTAAACACAAGAATTAAAAAAAGCAAACAAAAAACATAAACGCAGGAGGAAGAAAGACCGCGGTGGCGTAGCGTCGCGTCAAACATAAAAATAATGTAGAATTTGAAAAATGAAAGGAGGCGCACGACCGTCCAACAGGTGCTTTTTTTTCTTTCTTGTAACTCCGCTTTTCTTAGTTTTAGTAATAGCGTCAGATTTACATGAGCACAATCGACTTTTTCCAGAGTATACTGACCTCGCAGTAACGTACGTGGTTCGAAATTGTCGTTTGCTTCTTCATTCGAAGACGATCAGGATTAGCCAGCTCGCCTATTCGACGAAACAGTTTCAAGCAATACATTCCTGAGAAATTGGAATTGCAACAACAAAATGAATTGATCAATATGAACAGTAAAGTTGAAACGTAGCTATGTTCTAAAATGTTTTTACATTGCCCTTTTTCAAGAAACAGGGCGAAGGTACATTCGTGTTTTGCCTGGCTTACGTAAGTTCTGGCACAGTGTTTTCTTCAGGAGAGACCGAAAATTGCACCCCACAAGCTGTAACATCTTTCCCACGCGAAAAAAATGTTCTTGACTTATGAGGTGTCACCTATTTTTTAACATTCAAAGCAGCGAATACCCGTGAAAACGTTTTTTTCAATGGTCTCCTCGCACGGAGATAGGCAAAACCAATGCGTTGTGGAGAATTTTTCTGCTACACTGTTAGCAAAAATAACACGCTCAGACGTGTAAATCGTTGTCCCATAGCGGACACGTCGAAACGTGTTCGTTTTACACGCAGCCATGTGTGTTATTCGTCTACACATGAGGTACCGTGTAAACTTAACACGGTGCACCGTGTCTGCCTTCCGCAAAACACGGTCAGCGTGTTGCTTATGAAACATGGCGGCCAGCAACCAAGAGCAGGCGAGAGACGAGCCCAGCGAGCCGCGCTCCTTTCCGCCGATTCGAGAGCACACAGGACGCGTCTGTTCTCGTTCGATGCCATTTATACACAGTAAACAGTCTCCCAGCGTGCAAAGGTAAACGTGCAAAGCTACGTACGTGCGTCGTCGGCGGTCGGCGGCGTCGGTACCTACGACGGAGCCGCTAGACAAAAAAAAAAATGCCGAATTTACATGGATAAATAACTCACCTATTTGGAAGCGGGGGTAACTTACGCCACCTAGCGAGATGTATAGCAGCCTATAAAAGAAGAGTCTGCTAAGAACCTGCGAACGATCACGCGTAAACACCAGCCCACATACATCACGGACAACATGAGTAGCACGTATCACACAACACTGACATATGCACAAACACATCACACACCGTACCCGACATCTTCCTACTGAATGTTCTTTCTCCTCGTGGCGTATATAAGCTTGACATGTGCGGGTGAGCCCTTTGGTCGCTGACCGTTACAGATTTATAGAAGAAGACGCAAAACACGGCGCAATTGACAGCCGTATGTAAGATCTGTTTGCATTTAAAAAGTATGGAGGCAAAATCTATAATGTTAGCCCATTGCAAAACATAACGATGTATTAACAATAGATCTTAAACCGGTCGTGAAGGAGTTAAATTTTTGGTTATTTTCATGCTAGACCAGTGTTATGAGCAGTTCGACTAGCTTGAATCAGATAAAAAAGAACACAAATTATTGAGATTTTACCATTATGTAATTAATAATAACTTGAAATGATCCTTGTGGAAAGCATATTTTATATATTATAGTGAAGGACATACGCCCAACACTTCACTTCCGCTGGTTGCAGTACGGGCGCAGACGCCTTCACTTTTGGGGCGTTTTGATGCAGTTTGTTGTCGTATGTCGTGTTGGTGTTGAGTGGAGCGGTGGGGCTTCGGAGTTTGTGACCGGTGTTATTCGTAATCAGTTGTGTGGCACTGATGCGTCTTTTTTTACACCGCCACCACCCCGAACTTTGAAGATTCACCGGCCCGCAACACTGCATTATGCTGAATCGCGAGCTCCTTCTCTGTTGATGTCGTTTTCCTGGTACCACTCCTGGATACTGCAAGCGTTTAAACAGTGCGCACCGCCTCGCCTACATCACCGGTGACGTACTCAACCTGTTAAAACATATTGCTTCCGTCATTTTGGAGTACACAAGGCAGTTATCTCGTTGCTCTTGTTTCGGTTATAAAAGCAAGGCAAAACGCTCGTAGTTCCCGCCCTCAGTACACGTTGGACATCTTCCACACTTTGACTGCGGATAACTGGATGAACGAGGATTTACATTCACTTCAAAGGTCACTCTCGCCGCTTCCTCACCGTTGAGCAGCAGGAGAAACTGGCGACAAGCCGCGGATGAAAGGCTTGAGCATCAACAGCCCAAGTGCACTCGGTGCCGATGCGGGCGATGCGGGTTTCTGTCAACCGGTAGGCTTGCACAAACCGTGACCGTTCCAGCTCTTCGTCATGACACGGCGTTGCAGAAAGCCGTGTAAAATACAACTACACCGACCACCGAAGCAAACGCACTGTTATCGTAAATCTTGGCTTGTGATTGCGCCTTTGTAGATCATCTTATTCGTTTTGCTGAAGAGACGCAAACGACGGGCGTAACAAAATCGCTTGCATATTCCGCATACCTCGCAAAAGCATTTACCGTCACCTTGCGAAAAGCGCACCGTCCTGACTTCCCCTGCCTCTTACCTGCTTTAGAGCAGTTTGTACCTGCTAGTAGGTATGCCTACTGAAACTGCAACTTTAAAAACTAGGGGCAGTGCCAGAGAGAAAAAGAGACAAAGTTGGGAAAGCTTGCTTGCTCTCTTCGACTTCTCAACTCTCAAGTGATTGTACCATAATAAATGCACCAACGCCTCTTCCCAAAACACGCCTCTTCCCAAAATAAATAAAAAGTACTATGTTCACTGCGTAAAAAATGGTCTCAGTTCATTCATCTGTGGGCAGGTAGGAAATCTTGCCCTAATTTGTTCACACCGTATGATGTGCGCAACAAACTAGCACGAAATTTACAGAAAAATATCGGCGGTGACTTAAGTTTCCCTGAAATTCTGCATAACCGGTCGTTTGCAGGACCGAATCATCTACTCGAGCGGTGTGCGTCGCTGTGCAAACACGTCGCTGTGCAAACGCAGTCCAACACGAAGCATAAATATGGCAGATTTAGGACAACAATCCGGAGTCCATTGTTCAATTAAAACGACATAATTTTGTTAAAAACACCCGCAGCTTTTTACTCACGCTATCGGTCGGGATACTTCAACATTTTGAAACGGAACTATGGAAGATTTACTTTTAAAAACAATCGCTGCGTCCTCCCGGACCAGCTGGACCGGATCAGCTGACGACGACCCCACAACAACCAATTTGCGCTCCGTGTTAGTGAGGGTTTCCACCTCCAAGCACCGCACCAAACACCACGAACGTTTCAGCTCTTTTTCACATCGCCGTGTTGCACCAAACAGAACGAGATCGCCGAAGTCAACGCAGCGCTGTCGTGAACCTTGGCTTGTGGTTGCGCACTCGTGGACCCTGTGACTTCCTTCGCTTTCCAAGCACTCACGACGATAACGAATGATACTTTCCGTCTCCCAGGAACATCACAGGGGCACTTCTCCGGTCACGTATTCGCTACATGTGCTCGCAAATCGAGGAGCTTCCCCATTCCCGTCAAACCAAAACAATACCGGCGCCATGTTAAACGTGCGCTGCTGCGGGAGTTTTTCCGACCAAACAAAAACAACGAAAGCAAACCGGCTCTCGATTCCAGCGTACATCGGCGTTGCGCCGTGGCCAGAGTTTTCTGTCAGCTCTAACGTAAAGATGACCTACAGATGCAGCAACACTGGCCACAACGGAGCGCCGTAAATTCTGATGAGGTTGCATGGGAAGCGGCGGCACCTTCGCTTGCAGTTGAAGGGTTGAAGCCAAAACGAAACCAACTGTGATGTCACGTGTTCAGATCGAGGGCACGCTTTTTATATCCATTTTAACAGTTTAGAACGAGTATTTACACCCATAACTTTATTTGTGGTGTGTAAGAAACTATTATCAAGACCCCTAAAATAAATAGAAACCTCGGCGACAAAGAGAAAGCCGCATTGCCATCGACCAGAAAAAAATGGCAGCGAGCACGGTAAGCGCCGAAAGCGCGGGGTTTGCCCCCGTCCCGCGACATGCCGTAATTGCATTTGGTGCCTATCTGTCTCCGAGACATGTTTCTTTCCGCGGCATTTGTCTTCACGGACCTTTCTAGGTGTGTCCCCAAGCATTCCGATGCTTCGATAGCCGGCAATGCTGCGGTCGTCGCCGGGGCTGATGCGTGTTTTCGAGGTCGGCTACACGGCTATGCGTGTATAACCGAACCAAAACCAGTGTTGCCACACTGCCACTTTGGTTTTTCCCTCGTCGAGCGGCGAAAATTCCCTTTTTTCCCACAACACCATTTTAGATACAGAAGTCGTTTTTAAGATACGCATGACACCAAGTATATTTAAGTGCAGCAACACCTCCATTAGGTTCTAAACTAAAATCGCCTGCTCGTTTTCGTGTTGTGAAAGGGACCGCACCCACTGTGCAATCTGTGATCTATCGCACTGACAGGACGTGTGTGTGTAGCTAGCGGTGATGAAAGCGCACGAACCGGCAGTACTGTACCGGCAGGCTTGCAGCACACAGATGATGTAAGTCGGGATGAATTAGATTGGCTCTTCAAAACAGAAAACTGTCTGAGTAGCTAGTGTCACTTCCTTTCTCTTGTTCGATGTACATAAGTAAATTACGAAATTTTGGTTCAGTTTTGGGTTAAAAGATATTTCCCCCGTTTTCTATGTGTTTAAATTCTGGTTTCCTTTTTCCCTAGCTGTCATGCTTTTTCCCACAATATGGAAAATTTCCCACGATTCGGCAACACTGACCAAAACACGTTTTTTACAACATCGCATGATTTTTGAACGAATTACTCATTACTCAACGTGTAAATTTATGGTAACTTGTGTAAATAGCGTGTTTTTCACCCCAAATATTCACTAAATACACGGGACTTGCTAACAGTGTAGCGGAGACTCCGAGCTTGCTAGGGGCGCTGCAATCACTTTTCGCCCGTGATCCGCGGGAGTTGCCGGTATTGACTTACATGATATTTGGCTCGACACAGCTTACATACATTTCAACCTCACTACGTGTGAATACGCAGCATTCTGAATAGATGGACGGAAATGACTGAACCTTGCTTGAGGCTGTTTCACATGCTGCGATTCTCGTCCGAAATCGGTGCCATTTCTAGTAAATGTGCAGTTAAAGTCGCAGTCGCACTGTCGCAGCGGCTGTGCAACTGGTTTTCACCAAGTTGCTATTTCGTCGCAGAGTCGGTGCGAATGCTTTCGCGTCATTCAATGGCGAGCCTCGCGGCCGCGCGTCACGTGACACGTGACAAAAAGCTTCCAGCCGTTCATTAGTCAGCTTTTATCCGCGATAGCAGCGTATTCGAAAATAAATTTAGACACCTGAAAGCCTTTGGCTTTAATTCTTAATTGGAGCGCAGCTCTTTGGCACCTCTTTCCGGCTTGAGCGGCTACGCCGTCCGCGTTACCGCGCATTGCATTATGGGACGTTTCGGATAATGACGTCACAAGTGGCGTCACGTGTGACGTCACGAAGGCACAAATTTCCCGCTAAATTTGGCGGCAAATTTTTCAACTAAATTTGCAGAACAATTTCCCCGCTAAATTTAGCGGAAAAATTTCCCTGCTAAATTTAGCGGTAAAAGTTTACCCTCGTGACCTCACACGTCACCCTCCCTTCCTCCTCCTCCTCCTCAAGAACTGCGCTCTAATTTAGCCTCACTGAGAAATGTAAGCGTCTTTCATTTTATTAAAAATTTCTAGTTATATATTGTATTCGTAATACATTTGTCTTTACTAAGACTTTTTTGTCGTATTTTCGGCAAAATCAAACGCGTCGTGTCCGTGTCCGCTGCACCTAACCTTGGGTAGAGGTGCCGGCCCCGTCGACAGAAATCGCGCGGTTGTTGGAGCATGTGAAACCAAACATTCCGATCGCACTCGCGGCGTCGGCTGTCGCACCGATTTGTTTCGCACAGTCGCTGCATGTGAAACTGGCTTTAGAGTTGGGCGACGTCTTGCGCCACCTAACCTCGGCATCCCGCTAGACGTCGCGGGAAGTCGCATGTTAGCGGAAGAGGCCGGTTCGCTGTTATTTCTATTTTGATAATACATTGTTATATCAAGGACATAACAACCGAAAATGAGTACATCTTTTTTAGTACTCTTAACCTTCTCTCTTGCGCAAACATTCCTGAATAGTTCCCACAAACATATTCCACAGTACCTCTACGTCAGTGCAGGGAAGATAATTTGTGTGTATGAAATAGTCTTAACGAATCTCAGGCAAATTAAGGACACTTTCGCCTTTCGCCCTCGAAAAGTTCTGAAACCAGACGGAATGGTCCTAATGTACAGTTAGTGGTGCAACGTCTAAATCACTAAGGATATGTTTGTGAACGGAGACTCCGGCTTCAACTCTACAAGAATGAACCTTCTCACTGAGACGCTAGGAACTATGAAGAAGGTCCAAAATATTTTCTGTATGGCCTTGGATACGAGTTGGGCTACTGACTAGTAGACCAACACAATATTGCACAGATATGGCTGCAGGTGACAAAAGTTCTTTCAATTCCAAATTGTGGTGTTAATGGTTTACGTGTTTTTACAATTGCAGCATCACAAAGCCTAAGAGCATGACTGCTTTATACAAGTAATACAAAAAAACTATTTTTCCTCAAAATGGAGCGTCTGTAAAGTTTTCTGAATGCAAGCTTGATTTCGAACCAGCAGACACTTGTGTGCACTAGTTCACTATACGGTCAAGTGTAGCGGTGTTGCCACTCCGGAGTTGAAATGATTCCGGAAGATTTCCAAATTTCCGCGACCGCGGTATGAAATTGACATGGGATTGAATGCCTATTTCTCGAAATAGTCTGAGTAGAATGGGCCCGGTTTTTATGTGAGCTATGTCAATCTTCATCTAGAGCATACAGCCCACTAGCGTTTCGATAGCACACGATAAAGAAACATAAAAAAGAAACATAATTACACTGAAGATGACTGATGGCTTGATTGCCTGACAGGTTTATGCTCCTTCGAGGGTAAAATTGGCAACCCCAGTGAAAAACAGAAACAGAAAAGTTGTAGCCTGACAGTATGTCGTTCCTAGCACCACGAGACACTCCAGAGCGGGTCCTGCGACCAAGTGCGATTACAGCACTGGGCATAGGCCACAAAGCAGGGACAAAGCCACGCTGCCCGCATTTCTCGGATGCTGGGGTACTCACTCCACAGTCTTACACAGAGACAAAAGTGTCATAACCGACTTGTTTCTGTGACAGACAGAGCCGCTAGCGGATGCCCCAACGAGCGTCTTGTTGCTTAGCCCCTATACTCAATTTTACCTTACGATGTAGTGCAACGTGTACTATGAGAGATATTGAATGGCCTCGTAAGTACATATATTTTTTCAATGTTTATCACGGTTGTGAGCAGCGAGAATGGCCAATTTAGAACTTTGTTCGTCTTCTGTCCAAACCTGTCGCGACGTTTCCTGTCCTTTTCAACGGTGCCACGTGGTTTTGTTTACTGCTACTTGTCATTTTTGTTTTTCCGTCCATTTCGCGCGGGTTTGGTCGCAGAAAAAGAAGATCGGGGTGATTTTTCTTAACAAGCTTCCTAGGCCTGCAGAGTGGTCCAACTAATAACAGCAACAACAAAAAATATGTTTACAGTATTTACTATAAGCTACCGTAATTAACTTATGTCTAGCAGTGGCAAGCGAGCTGCCATGTCAAGCAATTTGTGAGCTATTCATACTGGGCTAAAATAAAGCGCAGCTGGTCCGTGAAAATTAGCTTCGGGCCGGGCAAGGAAGGCTGTCGGAAATGCATTGCGGGCCGCGTAAAATTCCGGGCTTAAGAGACAACAGGCCGGGCTGGGCCGGGCTTCTAAATATCGGCCCGTGCAAACCTGTAGTTGCAGGCATCGCCGGTAGGTGGTGTCAGTCGCGTCGTCGCGCTTCATCTTGAGTTCACCCGGGCTCACCGGATAAGAAAAAAAAGTACACCAAGGTTGTTTTACTTAGGGGTATATTTTTTTCTTTCTTTTTTCCTGTACGAAGCTAAATTTTCTCTAGAGTTTTATTCGCGCTACAAGAGACGACCATGAGACAAAAAATTCTAGAATTGTAATAGAGAAGTTTGTACGGCCATCCTGGTCAACATAGGAATGACTACGACAGCCAGGGTAGCTTGTCGGAAGAAACTGCTTGAAGCCATTGCATCGCAAATTACTTCGCGTCTAACCTAAACATTCAAGGCTTGGCATCTGTAAATATACCAGGTTGGAAAACCGAATAAACCAGTTTGGAACAAGGTTAGAATTTATAAATAAACCAGAGTTCTTTTTCTTGAGATGCCATTGTTTGTTTGCATATCAATTAACTTACATCACAAAGTGCATAACGGGATACGGCGGTCTGTGCTACAGTTGCCAAAAACTAGACGTTTACAAGATAACGCCCCACCTTTTCAATCACTACCTACAATTACCACGAACTTTATACAAAAAATATGGTGAAATCATTGCGAAGTGGTTGAACCTCACCGCCATAAGTTTTCCCCCAAACACGGGGTCACACTGCTCATACATCATGCAAAAGACAGTCTGCAAACAGATTCAAACGCGAGTCAGCACGAGATCTGAGCTTCAAATGCCGCACGGCAACGAGTTCAAGGAGACACTTGGCACGCGGCATTTGAACCACAGATATCGTGGTGACTGATATCTGCAGACTGTCCTTTGTATGATGTATAAGCAGTGGGACCCCGGCTTGAAGGTACTTCTAGAAGAACCAAACACCGCAATATGACCGGCAAAAACTGCGCAATAAATATTAAAATATTAAAAGAAGGACAACACGTCCTCCAGTATATAGTATCAAACATCGTTCTTAGGCTCAAAAAACTACGCCAAAGAAAGTGCAAAAATTAAAAAAATTGCCGCATGATTATTTTTTTTAGAGAAATCCAATTTTTTTATGAACGGACCTAATTTTTTTCAGACTCTTACACGTGCTACGGATTGCATCAAATATATCAAAAGGCGCGCTTGTAAAGATGGCCGCAACACGTCCGGATGAATATCTTAAATTCAATGATTAAATAAACATCACAACTTGTCTATTTACGTCCCCAGAGCAGCTGTTCACCGTCCTACCACAATGCACAAACATTTGTAAGTAGAAGTTGCAGTAACTCTACGTAACAAGACTTTTTCTTGAACTCTTTTGCCTCGCGCCATGCTGCCGATGACTGGGTTGGGAGCGCCTCCCCGCGGAGTGACGTCGCCTCCTTCTCTTTTTCCGATTACGCCCTCCCCGCACAAATGGGACGGCTGGAGAAGCGTTCGCGCGCTTCGGGATCTCAGAGGCCATGCTGCACACATCCGTTCAGGTCGAGTCGTGCAAGGTTCCACTGATCTCAATGACAATTGCTGAATCGCGCATCCCCGCATGTTCGCTGCAGCGCGAGTGCAGCCACCAAACGGCCATCTTACAAGCCGCTTTTGTTTTTGCTAGCGTTGCAGACGCCGGTGGCAGCGTGCTCTCTCCACCTCTTTCCCTCCTCCCTTGTGAAGTCACTCGTGAAGGCCTCGTGAAGGTCATGACCTTCGTAGTTACCTTCACGAGTGATGTCACTCATGGCGTCACTCGTGACCCTAGTGACCCTCGTGACGTTACGTGTGACGTCAATATCGGGAAACGCCCCATAATACAACGCGCGGTTACGCCGACGGCGACGGCGACGCCGCTTCAGCCGGAAACGGGCGCCGAAGAGCTGCACTCTAAAAGTGTGGTTGTTACAAGTGAATGAATATGGTAAATTCTGCTTCCAGCAACCAATTTCTTTTTTTAATTTAGAGATTTCCTAAAAATAATTTTGTCTGTCAGCTGACTTCTTTCAAAAGCTGTGCTCCGAGCATCTTCTCACATGGCCGTTGAACCGCTTCCAGAGGAACGACCTGACTCCCCGAGGACACCACAGGCCAGAATGGTGCCGCTGATCCGTGCCCGTGTTGCTGCCCACGCCCCCGCCCATGCGATCGTTGATGCCCCTGCTAATCTGGCCGTCGATGCCCCTACCCGTGTGGCCGTCCGCGTCCCTGCCCATCTGGCCATCCAGGCCCCTGCTGATGTGGCTGCCCATGTGGCCGCCCAGACCCCTGCCCAACCCCTGTGCAGGTCGGTGCCCAGAGCCTTGTCCCAGTCCTGTTCCAGATCCTGCCCCAGTCCCTGTACCAGTTCGAGTCCAAGATCCCGTCCCAGTTCCTGCCCTAGTTGTTGTAGCAGTCCCTGCCCCAGTCTCTGTCCCAGTCCCTGCCTCAGCCGATGCCGGAGTCTCTCACCAGATGAACTTTGAGAAAGCCGAGGCTGGAGCAAATAATGTTCCTCTTCCTGGCCCTAATCAGGTAGTTCCCATGCCTCCAAACACTTTTAGCAGTAGGTTACTTCCAGAATTGCCATTGCCGACTTACAGTTTACAGTCCCGTACTATCTTGCAACATGCAGGCACAGGAACTGCAAAGCCTGCGCGTACCCAGTGATGGCAAGGACAGTTGGAACATGGGGGCATCACCAGTCTGTACCTTATGCAGGTTATTTGAAGGAGCGCAAGCACTGCCGGTTACGTAAAAGTTTCACTGGTACCGCTCATTGCAGCTTGTATGTGGTCAGTGGAAGCAGTAAATGGTCCCTTCGAAAGCTGTGTATAAATCTAATGATTTTTGCGAATGCACAGTTCTTTGTAGAAGATATGCTTACATTTCCTTAGGGCGACTCTTGATGCTCTCATTTCAAGATCTCTGCTGCAAGCAAGTTTTCTATTACGCACCCCAGACTGTGAATTCATAATATTTGAACATAATGCACAACTAGAAATCTGCATCAACAGTGTCTATAGCGAGATTGTAAAAAAAGAACACCTATCTACATACTTAGAGGTTGGGGAGGGGGTAATAAATAATCCACCAATTTGAACAACCTGCTTTTGTAGGTCTCTGGGAGGTTGTTTAGATGCATTTGATTTTGACATTTGTTTTTTTTCTGTCTAGATACTAATATCCTAATTATTTTTATCTGCATGCTGACCTGGGTGGGAGAATTATTGTTCCCCGGAAGAAAATCTGGGTAATCATCACCGCCGACAAAATGAGAAACTCGAGGTTTTGCCGGGACGCATTGCGAATGTTGTACAAGAGGGAGAAGTTGGTCAACTGTAGCGTAACAGGCTCAGAGAACAGAAGGATTTTCCAAGAAAGGCAGGGAGGCTAACCGGGGCATCACACCAAAAAGTATGGCGGTTGTCAGAAGTGAGTGCAACTATTGGTATCAGTTTCCTGACCAAACATAAACCAGTACTTCATGAAACTGAAAACTGGGAGATTTTTGCACCAATTTTATGTTATATTGTTAATCAGCATGAATGGGACTGAAGCGTATGCTGAAATAACAGCACCTTGTGACCTGTTTCATATCTTTAGGTCATTACATTATGTTTATTCTCTTAAATATTTGATTTGATGTCGCTTAATGCATTCAAGTCTGGTTGTAAATGTGTTTGAATACATACTATTTTACATTTTGCGTGCCCCTCCAGAAAATTGCGAATGAAAACGAACATCTGTGATAACAGACTTTTCTGGTTATCTATGGCACAATGGTATCAACTGAAAGCAAAAAGAAAAAAAAATCCTTTTTTGTTTTTAAGTTGAGAATGAAGAAAAAGAAAAATGTTTTTCTGTATATATAGTTGTCAGCATATAACTCGCCGCTCCGTAGCAGACAACAAAAAGTGTTCCTGTTCTACTCGTCTGTGCACGGGGACATGGGGACAGCGCTGCCACATGGTGCATAACCATGTGGCAGCGCTGACCCTGTGTGTCCTTGATTACCACCGCATAGTTGCATTCAGATTTGTCTGCTGTTGGACGAGCCTTCCAGACGAAGAGAACAAGCGAGACTGTGAGATCTTTAATTTTAAAAGCCATTTTTGGTGAAATGTGAACGTAGTCATAAATTGTATTTAAGCTTTCGGCAACTTTCTAGAAGATATTCTATTTTTTGAACGGTGAAGTATATCTGAGTCTAGCAGAAAAAAATGACATGGGCAGTTTCTGGAATTACCACTATGCTCATCATTCATCAGCAGGTCTGCACCTCATGATTGCATTTTAACCGTCTATTGTTGTGAATCTTTTCTAGATGCGTATGTCATGTTTATGAAATCAAAGAACAAGGACATTCAAGACAGCGAAGTCTCAGCTCGGATAACGCTCGTCAAAAAGTACACTGCGAGCATGCTACAAGACAACAACCACAGGGCAAAGGAGGCCCTCTTCGGTGCCGCAGAAGACGAGTGATGCCCTACGCCCCCTCCCCCTCCCCAAACGAATGAACTCCCTTGTGATCCCTCCTCACCCGCATGTAGTTAACTTTTGCATAAGAAAGCACAGCAATATCAAGTTTCATCATGTTGCTATGGAACAAATGAGCATGTAGATTTTAAAAAAAAGATCATCTAAGTTTTTATATATTTTCATATCATTATGTTCTCATATAAATATGTGCCAAATAAACATATCAGGAATAAATTCATATAATTGCTTTCAGTAGGGGACAGCGCACAGCGCGAAAAGCGGAAGCGTTAAAATCACGCGACTCTTTTCACGACTTTCATTGGTTATAGCAGACGCTTAATTCCGACATCAGCGCCAGGCGCGCACATTTTTTTTTTTTGGCCTGGAGAGAAACAAGCAAATCGACGAAATCGAGCGCGCGCGCGTCAGAAATGACGCCGTTTTGACGTCGACGCGCGCGAATCATGCACAAAAACGCTCCATATGGGTCAGGCTTAACCGTCACGCATTTTCGCTTGGCCTTCCGTTATTTTTTTTTTGTTTAGACCCTAGACATAAAACTTCACAACCCAGTGCGGGTTCAGACCCGGAAGCACGCCATGTGGCGCTACGGCATTAAATATAGAAGCAACACGGCGCTGCCACCAATCAAAAGAAAAAAAAAGAAATACATAACAATCATTGCTTGTTCTAGATTAAAAAAAATGCATATATACGATAGCATGCGAACGGGTGCATATTGACAGAGCAGGAGCAATGCTTAGCCAAAAAATATAAAAGCAAAAGAAATTATTTTTTTAACAATTTCATGTAGCTTTTAATTTGTAGCTTATAATCGCTCGCCGCTCTTCCGGTCAAGATAGCGGCGTCAGGAACGATCCTGTCATTTTTGTGCGCCAGGATGTACTCTCAATAAATCGGATATCTAGAAATAACCATGGCAACGCTCGCGCAGCTCTATAACCGGCATTCATTTTCTAATTGGCACCTCAGTTGATAGTGCTGAAAAACAAATAAACAAACCCCCAGCGTCAACAGCGAGAACAGCCTACTGGGTCAATCATCACCAAAAAAGGGCGAACCAATCAACTTAAGTGTTCAAGGTTCTGGTACGAGGGTACCCGGAGCGCTCTTATGTGTAAGGCAATATTTAGTTCGAACAGCATTTGCTTCATGCGAAGTGTCATCCGCGAAATCCTGCGCCGACGCGCATCACAGTGAGAAAGGTGTTCTTAGACACGAACGCTAAACTCTTATTTTAAATATCATCACATGTTGTACATTTAGTTGGCTGTCGAAAGACGCAAAAGTTATTATCTGAGAGTCATGTCACCTCTGGAATGTTCTATCCAATTCACCCGGAGTGTTTTCAAACCAGATGCGGTTTTACTGGTGACCGTCATCACTGCAACTTTACTGCCAAGAGGAGTAAGTCGCAGGCAAGCCGGATGAGTTGTTGACCTTGAAATCCTTCATTTCATCGGAATTATTCGACCAGTTCTTGTCATCATTCAACCCAGAAAACAGGCCCCTGGACATATTTGTGCAGCCGCAATGCCTTGTACAAAACACGACGATGTTCACGAGATTTTTGAAACCTTTGTTATATACAGTGACACTCTGGACTGACCGAATAGTTCAGTTTTTCTCATGTGGTGAACTTTGCAGCGCCTTTAGACAAAGATACGTTCCGATCTTATATTTTGTATGCACTAATGATTTTCATTTGGATAATTTAGTGGAAATCACAAAAGGCAATTATTACATGATAGCGGTAATAACTGCTGAGGGACTGACATGGAAACCCAGATTGCGTGGTTCACACCGGAACGTTCCGCTCATGCCAGAATTTCTTAAAGCCAGTGGAAAGTTCAAAATAGTCCTGGCTAATGGCAGTGCACACATACAAGACGAGTTCCGCGTTCAGCCCTTGAAAACCATGCTCAACGATCTAAGAAATCCAACTCTTTGCGGCAAACAAAGGTTGTGTCGTACTCGCTCTGAGAGAACTTGCACTAAATGTGGCAAAGATGTACGCGCATTTCTCCCAAAACAGCTGCCTCTTAATGGAAGCAAAATAATTGTATTTTGGGACAGAGATTTTGTAGGGCACCCAGCCATCGAAGTTACAATTGAACTACTGAAACATCGCACATCTCTTCTCGAACTCAGAAAGTTCGATTTTACATTACGTGACAGATTATCAATTTTCGTAATTGCGCTTAGCAAGGAACCCACAAAATCTTATAGGAACACCGAAGTTGTACAGTACATCACGCCGGTTGGTTTTTCATTTTTTGTTCCAAGACCCGTACGCGTTTTGAAAGAAGCTGTTCTCGTCTTGCCGTTTTCATGGGAAGTATGGACCGGGCTACTGATATCCTTTGTGTTATTTGTCCTTTCCATTGCCTTAATCAACAAGATTTTATACAAGAACACGCAGGACATATTCACTTTTTTATCCCCAATTTTGGCATCCCTTCTGCAACAAGGTGTTCGTTTCCACAGCGTTCTTCTTGGGACTCAGTCGTCCCGACTGGTTGTGTGCCTCATCATGTTGACGTTTTTTATCATGTCCACAATTTTCAAAGGTCGAGTCACGTCACTTCTTACTTCTTTGCCGTTCCAGAGCGAGCCTCTACAGTTCGTCTCATTAGCCAATATTATTCGGAAAAACTATCGTATTTGTTTTCTCAATCACCATGGGCCTCTCGGAATTGACTACGAGAGCTTCCACGATTCCAACAAATTCAACAATTTCGTTAGGGTAGGTTCAAAGTGCGTCATAGCTGGTGACGGCGGAGACGATTCGAAGGCTATAAAGATTAACAGCGACAAAAAAGACACCTTCTTAATTTCCATAGCACGCATTGAGCACTTTGAAGCTCTCAGACGAGAGCTTCTGGGAAGAAGTTACGTCGAAGCTCTTGATCTTGTGCTGACACACCTCACAGGACCCGAAATAAGGCGATCCTCTGTGTACCTGGACGACGTCAAGGACACCCTGAGTCGTGGAGCTGAGACCGGACTCTACACGAGGTCTGAGTCACTGAGCAAATTCAAGACCGCATACCGTCGAGCGAACAAAGCTATGCCCGTTCCGGAGGCAGTGCTCAGTCTTAGCGACCTTAGACCTATATTTCTGATCTGGTGCTTCGGAATAATCTTGTCGGTGCTTGTTCTGTTTAATGAACTTAGCTTTTATCGTTCAGTATGGAGGTGGTGTAGAAAGATCATGTGCTCGTTATATTCGAAGATTCCTTTTCTTCAGCGTGCATCTCAAAGAGAGGATGTTAAATCCGATGAACAAGGTCAAATATTTGCTGCTTAATGTACCGCGCTTTATGCAGGGATAATTAATGTGCGAACCACATTGCAATGTATCAGGTATCTGATTTTATGTTTGAAATATTCATGAAATAGATTTTGGTCGTCATCTGTATAAGTGAGAAGCAAATATTCACGGTCTCTATTTTGATGGTCAAAAGAGGCGACGTCCATCGAGTGTGCGGTGTATATCGTTGAACTGTTCATCATTCAGGCTCTTGAGTCTGAAAACCTAGGAAACTCGGGCGTGTAATTTTTTGCTTAGATGTGCTTTTAGACCCTTCAGACCCCTTGACACTCCCACAGTGGCTGAGCAGTTTCATGAGACCTTGTCATGTAGCTTCCACCGACCGTGTTTGGCGATTTACTTTTTCGAACAATTACGTCTACTGCATTTTCAACCTTCATTCCAACGTAATGTACAAGTTCTAAAAACCCGACAAGAATAAGGTTCATGAATAGTATAAATTTAGATGCGGCTTTTGATCACATGCCTATTTTATTTCTCCAATACGGTTGCTCCATGTGCGATTGTATGTTCGTTACAAATTCACGTTAATGCACCGTCAAAATGACCATTTTTGAAGCGTCGCTGCAACAAATTTGTGGTTGATTTTTCAAGCACACGCATGGTACTCGCGGACCCAATGAAGACATTGTGAAATATAAAAAAAACTATTTGACTAGACGGAGGTTCACTCTCTTTCTTGTTCGATTTCCACACAAGTTATTTTGGCAAGATTATGTAGTGTCGTATCGATTTAGTCCCCAAAAGGACGAAGTACCACTCTTTTTTTAAAGTGTTGCTAAATTATTCCTTGACTCTGCAACTGTTGGAGCTCGTCTGCTACAGCTGACCGGAGCGCAAGAGGAACCGGCCGAACTTTGCAAAATTTTGGCGAAGTTCCTTCCTCTAGCTCCAATTGTACTGGGGGTCCCGTGTATCGAGAGGTGTCCTGAACAGATTAAGTTGTCTTTGAAGCACTGCCTGCTATACCTGTTATACCTCGTGGGGTACAGTTTGAAGAGAACTTTATTTTTCAATTTTGTTTTGACTCTCCACTTGACTGCCCAACTCAGCTGGTGCGGTCTGTTGCTGCACCTGGTTGGTTTCTTTCACTTGAATGGGGAGCGCATCGAACCAATCCCTTCGCGAAAGGCTGCAGCCAGATCCTTTCATCACTAGAAGCGTCAGAAGGTAATCTTTCGACAGGAAACGGACCCGTGCTTGAAGCGACCCAAGATGTTTTAGGCCTTCACCGCTCCAAGTGTAGAGTTCCAAGTTGCCTTTCGTGAGCTTGGGTGCATTTTTGGGCCAGGTTGAGCGAATGTTTCTTCGCTGATCAACGAACATGCAGCGCCAGAGTCGACCTCGAACTGAAGTGGCTTACCCTGAATCTGAAGGGAAATGTGGAACTTCGGAACGCTCCTTTGCGTGTGTAGCTTGTTCAATTCGTAGCAGGAACATCTAGAAGAGCACATTGGCTGGTTCGCCACTTCAGTCGCTGCTACATTGTGGTTAGCTTTCTTGTAAGCTGGTTTGCCTTGTTGCTTTTTCTTTGCAATGCATGCTTTTTTGATGTGTCCATGCATTTTGTAGTAGCGACACTCTGTATTTTTTAATCAGCATCCCTGTGGGTCATGCTGACCGTGTGCACCGATAGCACTGTCGATTGTTTCGTGGACCAGCGTCTTTGTTTGCTGCCCTAGTCTTGTTGATCTGGAGGTCTTCTTTTTCGTGATGCTTTCGTTGTTGTTTCGAGGCACTCTCTGCTCGAATGGCGGTATCTAAGGCGCTGTCACGCAGCATCACGTCCACGGCAGTTTGGTGTCTCGTTGTGGCGTTGCTGGTTGTCCAGCCGTAGCCGCTGCACCGGATGCCTTTTTCGGACGTTGGTTGCTGCGATGCCGATAGTGGCGCCGTCGTCGATGTCACACGCGTAGTTGCTGAAGCCAGGATGCCTAAATTACAGTCACTCGCCAGATGTTTGAGTGCCGCAACGTAGCTGTTGATTGACTCGTCCGGTAGTTGGTCTCGCCGCTGAAACTTGTACCTGCTATAGAACTCTGACGGTCGAGGATCAAAGTGAGCGACAAAGACAGTCACGAGTTCGTGGAACTCGACGTCTCCGGGTTCTTTGGGTGCTACCAACGCTCGTACAATTTCGTAAGTTTCGGGACCGCAGAATGTGAGTAGGAGTGCTCACTTCTTGTCCATGGCGTTGATGCCATTCGCCACGAAGTAGAAACCCAGACGTTCAATCCACGATGCCCATGACTTGCCTGAAAAGGCTTCCATTTTGTCTTGAGTAGACAGGGCTCGTGGTCGGAGGTTCCAGGTATCGTGAGCTCTTGAATTCTCGTCGCCAGTGCCGTATTCGCGTAGTAAGAAGACGCTGGAGCCCGAATACTCGTTGGTGTATTTTCCAAGACATCAGAGACTGGCTTGCGCCATTAGCCGCTCGCAGTTCGATGAGTCCGCGCGGTCAAAGATCACGCGACCCTCCGCAGGCGAAACGATCTTCTTCTGTTTATGCGCGAGTGGCGCCGTGCTAGTCATCATACATAGATTGAAACATTTATATCTGTATCAGTAGTTCTCACGCTGCCCTACATAAACCTCGTCGTACGCACCTTCCCAGTGACAGCCTCAAATTATGAGATTTACAGTCCGTGTTCAATAGTTTTGAAAATGCACCTCTGTGGTGCCCGATTGCACTGGGCTATCGGGGTTTCTCTTTAGTGGGCTCTGGCAGCCTGCGTAGGCGCAATGGACGCTGCAAGAAATACCGAGAAGACGTTAGCAAGCGTGCTCCCGGCATAGCCTCGGACCTTGCTGGAATAAAAAGAAAGAGGAGCTCGCACCTTTCGATTAGGGCGTCTGCTTTATGCCTGCGCTCATTGCATGATAGTCACGATTGCATGCGATTGTGTGATCGTTCAACAAACATGGCGCCGGAGGTTGGAGTCGGTATGGTTCCCGAAACCTCTACCATGAGAATTAATTTTCCGTGTAAAGTGATATTCTTGGTTGTGGTGCCACTCTAATCGCGAGTCGCGATTGAAATTTAGAAGGAACAAGAAAAGAACCTATCCTCCAGATAGTGGCGGCGGCATCATGGCAGCAACGCTTGTATTCGTGTCATTTTACATAATCTACGCTGGTGATTTTAGAGCGCTTACGGCCTGGAACGCCACAAGCTTTTCGCCATCGTGTGGGTGGTCATGTTAGAGTTATTCCTGGGGCGTACTTTTTGTGCTTGTGTGTGTGGGTGTGTGGCTTTGTCTGAGGAGCGAATATTTTCACTGGGTTCCGACAGTTTATCGAACGGGTTAGGCCTAGCTTTTCTAAACATTTACTTGATCTGTGTAATTTTAAAAATATATCGCACAGTTACTGGATCTCGGCGAGAATGATATCTGCTTATATTATTGCAGCAGAAGAATGTGGTGAGATTTTTACTTGCGGTACGATCGCGTAGTGTTGAGGATGACGTTATCTCAGGACAGCTTGTGTCTTTTCTTTTTGTTCTGACGTGGAAGTCTGACATCTGGAAATTAAAAATAAATAAAACTCCTGCCTACCAAAAGTCGCCTGTCTGCTTGCTGCTTTCCAGAGAACTACAATGCGACTGATGTTTTGGAGCCATGGCAAAAACAGTTGATGGCGAAGGAGAAGCGGCTCTCGCGATACCGACTGCCATTTTCATTGGGAGTAAGCTGCACTCGTCGTAGGTGCGTGGACGTGGTGTCGAAGCCGCAACTTGACAGCCATAGCTAAAGCACTTGACGTAAACGTTTGAATCGGCCCCATGTGTTCAACACGATGCTGATTTTATGCGTGTGAGAATTGCATTTCACAATCCGAGAAATATCAGAAGCTACTGCTTCTTGGCTTGCGATGAGAAAAAAAGGCTTATTAAAATATCTGGGCATCGACTGTGGCTGCAAACATGTTCAAAAATGAAAATAATGAAATGAAAGTTAGGGGCCAAAAAAGCGGTCAAAGTTTAAAACAAAACTTGGCGGCGGTATAACAATAAAAGCCGTAGTCACACACTCTCAAAAAGGGTGTATTTTTACACCCCTTGTCCCATATACGACACCCCAGAACTGCAGTTCGACGTACAGCGCACTGTCGTCCAACAGACGGCCCCAACTTTTACGAGGGGCTTGAGAGCGGGGATATTTACATTAATAAACATTTAAAGTACGTACCAAAAACAACAGAAAAAAAGGAGATTTTGCCGTAGGATTAGGAAAACCCCGATTACTTTTAGGGGCGAAGCTCCTTAGGGTCTAGCCTTGTCCATCCGCCCGGCGTCGGTGCTCACATCGGTTGCCATCCGATCTGTCTGTCATTGATGAAACGTTGCATGTAGCCGCTCAACGTCTATACAGGAGAGGGCGGCACCACCAGAGCTTCGCCCCAATCAACATCATTCAACACGTGGAAATGCGGTCATTTTGTTTGTAGTCTGTAACAGGTACATTAGATATTTTAATCGGTTGTACCACTCGGCTAACAAGCCGCTCGTGAAAGTTGGTACCGTCGATTCGACGTCAGCGCGCAGTACGTCGAACTGAAGTCTTGGGGTCTCGTATATGTGACAAGAAGTGTAAGAATATACCCTTTTTTTCTGAGAGTGCAGGCGGCTCTTGCATAGGTCGTGACTGGCGATTGGTAAGTCTCCGCACCCAAACTTGGCGGAAACAACCTGCACGCCACGCGGCGCAAGATTCGTCCTGCGTGCTCCGTGTTCCCAAGCCCACCTTCGATACAGAGCTTGTGCATTATAATTCGTTTGGATGTAAGACACAAATAAACGAGCGCGTTATCTCTACGACAGCTGCGATGTCAGCAATATTAAAGCGTCCCCATAGCAATTGTTGAGTCGGGGGCGGTCTTAATGCCGCGGTATGTTCGTTCAGTAAGCGCATCCTGGAAATAATACGTAGATGTTTCGGGGAAAACGAGGCAGGCAATGGCGGTGTGCCTACGTTGTATCAGACATTCAGCGTATCTAATGGGTCAACCTGATTAGTGAATAGTGATGTTTTTGTGCCGATCGTAGTGAGGTCGTGACATCGCCCGAGAGAAACCGCAGATAGCCTGGTCTACTTGGACGGTTTCATGACGGGAGGCAACGCTCGCGCTATTTTCAGTTCTGACCACTGCATTAAAGAAAGTTAAACCTGTATACTCCGTTTCGTATGAAGTACCTTTAAGTACGACCACCACCATCGCTACGATGAGAGGAGCCAATTGAAGCATATCACAAAAACTGTATCGCAAGGGCGCTCGTCGTTGTCTTTGCGCTCTTCCTATCAACGTTTAAACCAATCACGTACGTTGAGTGCGGCGTGATCCTGCGATTATTTTTCTGTTCGTGATTGGTTTTCCAACAATGGTAAAGGCATGAAGCAGTTGATTTCGTTTATTCTATTACTCGAAGGAAGAAGTCAAGCGCTTAGCTTCTTGTGTGCTTCACTTAACGAAAACCCGTAAACCACGCACACACACTAAACATTGCAACTCTCATTATCTTGTAAAAAGGGTGAAGGAATGGTCTAACTTAGGGGACACACCCTTCTTACATTGAGGTTGTTGCTCATGGTTTAAACCCCCTTAGACGCTTTTTTACGCCCCAATTGTAGCAATGATCTCTAAAACCGTCAAGAAAGGCAGTATGGGCAAATATTACGCTCTTCATTTATAGGGTGTGATAGGGGCGTAATGATGACGCAGTCAAATACAGCCATGATTTCATAGCCGTTCATATTTATCGTTTTGATGAAACTGTTGCTGATATGCAGCGCTACAAACATCGATTGTGAGTAGTCGCCACACAAAGTCACGTACGATTAGGGAGTGCTAGATAATCAGTTTTATATGTTCAATTTAGATTTAAAAAAAACAAAAAACGTCTTCGCTTCCAAAATATGAGCTATGGGAAATATATAACCCAGGCAGCACACAGTATTGCGCCGATATCGACGGCCTTAAATCTGAAAGATTGCGCCGATACCTTTTTGATCCAGCCGATATCTGTGAAGTACCGCATGGGTTTCGCCGCCGCCATCCTGACACACCATACCCGTCGCCGTTTTGCATGAGTGTCTTGTGTGTCTTTAGTGAATCGGCTATGGCTGCCAGGCATTGCTATTTCTATTTCTTGACGGCCTCAAAAGCGACGTAGGAAAACAAGAAAAAAGAGATTAAGCCAAACGGAATCTCCTTAATTAAGTCAGAGAAAGACGTACGTTGAAGAAAGGTAGATTAGCTGCCTTTATTATCCGCCTTCTACCTCGACTTCTGTTAAGCCTCCTCACCTTCTTTATAATAATAATAATAATAATAATAATAATAATAATAATAATAATAATAATAATAATAATAATAATAATATAATAATAATAATAATAATAATAATAATAATAATAATAATAATAATAATAATAATAATAATAATAAATTTTATTCCACATATGTTCAGTATCACTGTACAAATACGGGTTTTTCCAAGCCAAGGGAGGCTTGTGGGACAAGACCCGGCAAGTCGGACAGCGAAAGCTCTCAAAAATAGAAAAAGCAAAACAAAGAACACTTCATAAAACGAAACAGTACAGAGTAAACACGAAACGCTAGAGGAAATATGTCATCGACATTTTCTTCAATTTTCTTCTTGCAGTACACTCAAAGACACAATCGGGTAATTTATTGAAGACAGATGGCAAATAATGAGAGCGAATTCTTCTGCCGTAGCGAGTTACACAACTGGGAATGACAAAACGGGACGTGTGACGGAGATTCCTGTTGGAACGAAGGGACGTTTAAAATTATTATTCCAAAAGTGGCGTAACACCACTGTTTCCACAAACAGGAAATAGAAATTGGGCATTCGCAAACATTCGAAGATATTAATATCAGTTGAAAAGTCAAAGTGATACCCCACACTCCTTAATAACCCCTTCAAAATACGATCCATTTTTGTTTGCCACAATTCTGCACAATTACCACACAGTGTGATTCCATAACCTCAATATACTGTACCCAAGGGCATGTGCAGCAAACTTCCTTACAGAAAATGGCATAAACACTTTGCTATTGTAAAGTAAGCAGCTAACGCTTCGCAGCTTGCCAGAAACATGCGATAAATGTGAATTAAATGTCATTTCCGAATAAAAAGACACTCCCACATACTTTACCGTATCAACATATTCAAGCGGGGAACAAACGCAATTCACGCAGCTCCGTTTGTGTAATAAAACTGGCAAGATGACGTCCGCCTTTTTTAGTGGATTCCTTAAACATACCAGTTTTGTTTTTGACAAGGTGATCGTAAATATTTTTCATCAAACCAGTTCATTAATTGCGTCGCGTCGTGCTCTAATAGACGCACTGCACTATCCATAATTCAGATGACGAGCGACAACTACCGTATCGTCGGCATATTGGAAAATGCTGCTATTGGATACTGCGGCTGAAAGGTCATTGACATAAAGATTAAAAAGCAAAGGTGACAGAACCGACCCCTGGGGAACGCCGGCTTTTATTTATGCGCGTGCACTCTTAAAACCGCCAACAGATACGACTTAGAAAACGCTCTCAAAAAAAGTTTTCAGGATAGTAAAAAATGGTCCGCGGAAACCAAAACGATACAGTTTGCGGAGGAGCAACTCGTGACTGACTAGTGCGGGATGCCTTCGCTATGTCCAGAAAACGCGCACAAGCAGATATAATATTTTCGAAGGCGCCATAAACGAGGTCAGTAAAATCCTCCAGCAGCGGCTGAGTGCCCCTGCCGGCAGCAAAAGCCATACTGGCTACGTGACAACATATCGTAACTATCAATAAAAACCACTCATCACGATGAACAAATGTTTTTCCAATATTTCAGCGATGCATGGCAAGATAGAAATGGAACGATAGGACTCGTGCTTATCTATTATTAATTGTTATGATTTATTATTATTATTATTATTAATGATTGTTAATAATATTATTAACAATTACTATTATTAATAATAATAATAATAATAATAATAATAATAATAATAATAATAATAATATTTATTCCGCTTTCATGTTTGCTTTCGATATTTTCGGGCCCGTCAAAGTCAAAGTAGGCTTGTGGGACATGGCCCGGAAGAGGTAGCAAGTCATTATATACATCTAGTTAACAAACTAACACCGATAAACAGTCATAGTTGTCCGGGGTTGGGGAGGGAAGGAGGAGGGGAGGCGGCGCAACCCCAAGATTCTGGGACACGATCTACTTGCGCCCTCTCTTGGTAGGTGTGCAATATCGCTGAAAAACAGTCGAATCTAGCGATCCGAATAAAATCACGCAAAGTTCCCCCGGAATTATTGAGATCATTGTGATTGATAACTTCAGGAAAATTTTCACCACTTCGTCACTCTTTCTCTAGGTTCCCAGGAAATAAGAGTGATTTCCCCCATAGACTGCCATTGAAATCTCGCTTTATTTTTCACGTTCATTGAGTTAATAAAGCAACCCCTCAATATTTCAATAAGTTCCCGCAGGTATATATTCTAGAAGATTTATGCTATCGAAATATTCAAGCAGTTTTCATGTATATTAATTATCCCAGGTTCCCAGCGAGATAATTAATTACACCTGTAGCTTCCGCCGCGTAAAGGCATCTTTCCAACAAGAAGAGGAGTGCTACGGGAAAGACTACTTTACACTCGTCAGCAAAGGCGCACTTTTTGGCGATGTGCGCCTTTGCTGGGAACCTACAGAAAATACCTCAGACGTTTGAAAGTTCTTAAAACATGTACCCTGGTAACTGTTCAATATGATTCCCGGGGAACTTTGCGAGATACGTCTTGGTTGCCGAGATACGCAGCGCTGAAGTAGGCTCCTTTGACAAGATCTCTCCCCGAAGCAGTGAACCGCGCATTTTTTGGCGAAGTGCGCCTCCGCTGGGAACCTACAGAGAACGCCTCAGACGTCTGAAAATTCTTAAAACATGTACCCTGGTAACTGTTCAATATGATTCCCTGGGAACTTTGGGAGATACGTCTTGGTTGCCGAGATACGTAGCGCTGAAGTAGGCTCCTTTGACAAGATCTCTCCCCGAAGCAGTGAACCGCGTATTTTTGGCGAAGTGCGCCTCCGCTGGGAACCTACAGAGAACGCCTCAGACGCCTGAAAATTCTTAAAACATGTACCCTGGTAACTGTTCAATATGATTCCCGGGGAACTTTGCGAGATACGTCTTGGTTGCTGAGGTACGTGGCACTGAAGTTGCCTACGTTTATGGAAATGATCAAACCGCTGAGTGTTTTGCCAAGGTACGGCTCAGCTGGGAACCTGTGGAAAAAATTGCAAAGTCTTGGTCATGGTGACAAAGCTGAAGGGCACAGAATGTTCGTGCGCAAAGATTGGCGAAGATTGACATATGATGTGTCAATGGACGTTTTGCAGAAATACGGGTTCGAGAGTAAATGGATCTGTCGCCCTTTCTCTCTTCGTGCTGGCCGAGAGGAGAGGACGAAGGCTTCTTTGTATTTACCTCAGGGCGAAAGATAATCGTAAAGATAAACAAAAGTGGTTTAGAGGGAGCTTGATCTAGGTCACCTCGACACAATAGTCTATTCACTTGCTGAGTCAGCGCCCACAAACATGGCCGCCACACGATAAAGCAACGCTTTTATTCGAGAGCTGTGTAAAAAATAAAAGAAGGCAAAGCAAACTCGCCAATCTGATAACCGCTTTGGGAGTGTCTACATCCACGCGCGGGGACGTAGCCACGTCGGGAGGAGATAAGGCTCCATCCACGCACTACGTCACTTCCGGCGCCCTACGTCACTTCCTGAGTGGACGGAGCGCAGTTCTCCTCCCGTCTTCTTTCCGTCCACGCAGGAATCGACCTACTGTCTTGCCTCCCCTGCCTGTTGCCTCCCATTGTTTTGCCATGAGCTCAGCGGCCATTGCTCCGTGCGTTCTTGCCGTGCGCGGACTGCTGTTCCTGCCTGGTCTTCCGCAAACGAATTTAACTTCTCTGAAGCGTTTTTTCTTCTTGTTTTCTTGGTCAAGGAGTTTGGCCCTTTGTGTATTACCACAGTCCGGCTTCTGATATACCTCGAGTTTTGCTTGCCGGGGATTCGATGGTGAAACACTTTTCCCAGTATTTCCCATCAAATAACCGGGTGGCAGTCGAAGTGCGGTCGTTTAGCGGCATTAGGATCGAAGTTTTGCTTTCCAAGGTGTATGACGCCCTGCTCGATTTTGACACAAACAACACCAGCGGTTGTGGCAGCGCGTACATTGACAAGTACCGTCGGCTGGCCGCTCAGATCTTGAAACGTAATCCGACGATGCAGATCGCCGTTTCTTCCGTCCTTCCGAGGCGGGAGAACAGGCTCTCTCGTTGAGAGTCAGCGTAGTCAGAGTGCCGAGATCCTGGCGTTGAATGGTGGTCTCGTGGCGTTGAATCGGTGGTCTCGTGGACGAGTGGCATCTGTGCATCGGCTACTGTTTTATTTGTCATGGAATAAAGTGTTTCTGGAATCTTTTACCCAGTTTTACGATTGAATGCATTCATTATGTTTGTTATTACTGGGACTAATGCATGTTTTTCCTTCTCTCACAATTTTTGTGAGATTGCGAGCGTGCGCGCAAGTCAAGAACGTACGGTTCGGTGGGCTCGCACATGTCCCCTTCGATGCACATAAGGTCACACTAAAACGCCTCGAACCAAGCCACTTTCACACGCGACGAAGCCTCACCGTCTCGCCTCAACAGCGATGCACACATGGGCGAAGGCCCCGGAGGCCACACCCGCACTACATACCCTGCTCGGCTGCACGCCCGCACACCCATACGCACGCAGAGATGGCACGCACGCCGCCCACACGTGTGTGTGACTCCTCGACAACATAACTATCAAGATATCTATGAATACTATTTTTATGACGCATGATATTTGCTATTAGTCTTAGAAAAAAAGTAAAAAAATTATAAATTGTATAGGAATTTGTAAGGTCACGTGACATATTAATTTTAAAACAACAATAAGATGTAACCTCTTTATTTTTATATCCTATATTTACTTATAAGAAAGCATAATACGTACCTAAAAAGCAAATTATGTCCTCATATTATAAGTCACGTGACCTTTTGCGTGGATGGAGCCTTATCTCCTCCCGACTTAGCTACGTCCCCGCGCGTGGATGTAGCCTCGGCCAACCGCTTTTGCCTTCAGCGGTCATGCTTGTGTGTAGTGACTCGACATTAAAAGACGCAGTGGACATGCCTGCGGCCAGGGGACGCTCGTCTTCTAGCCATGTACTCTCGAACCAATATTTCTGCAAAACGTCCATTGTTGTGTAAGCTTTGCGTGGTAGGACGTCATGCTTTGCGTTGTTGGCGTTAAGTATTGCGTGGTGGGATGTTATGCTTTATTTGGTACTTTATGCTTTTAAAGTGTAGTATTATTATCTAGTGTGGGAGGTCCGATGTTTCTCTGCAACTGCATACACAAATAAAATGTCAATCTTTGCCAATCTTTGCGCGCGCACATTTTATGCCGTTCAGCTCTGTCAGCATGACCAAGACTTTGCAATTTTTTTCTTTCGCTCTCGGCATGTTCGTACACGTTCCGCGTTGGTTTGAGGTGCTGGAACTGGCGGAGGCCCGCCTTCCTGCTGTTCCCTCTCAAGCTTCTTCCGTCTGCTCTACTTCCACATACATTCGGCATTCGTCTGCCTCGTAGGAGCCCCAGCAGTGCAACGTATTGGACTCCAGCTGCTCTTTATATAGGCTGAAAGGTCGGAGCACTGCAGTCGATTTTGCCTTATATTGCCGCGCGCTCGGTTACTCGGTTCTAGAAGATTCGCGTCTATAGGGTCTATTCACTTGCTGAGTCATCACCCACAAACATGGCCGCCGAGCGATAAAGCGGAACTTTTATTCGTGAGCTTGGTGAAAAATAAAAGAAGGCAAAGCAAACTCGCCTATCGGCAAACCGCTATGGCCTTCGGCGGCCATGCTTGTGTGTAGTGACTCGACATTAAAAGGCGGTCTGACGTCATGTAAATAGACTCTATTCTTTCTCCGGGCGTAGCGTCTATCATTTCGTTCCCTTTCCTGGTTCTGGAAAGTTCCAACTTATTCTCACCCCGCACGCCCGACGCTCCAAGCTTCCGCGCCGAATGTTCGAGATGGCGTTGTCACGCTTGATAAGGAGCCGCGCGTGACCTCGTCGAGCCAGTCTTGCTCTCGCTCGCTCTGACGCCGCAACTCGCCGCCGCGTAACCGCGTACTGCTGTTCCGACGCCCGTTATTTCTTTCGTTTTGGTTGGCACAAGTTCGCCCCATTAAACTTTCAGTTTAAACGTGACCTTCGCCGCCTCATCGTTTGTCCTTCGCGACAATATGGTGATAACGTGATATCAGGCGACATGTGGCTTGATTCAACGCTTTAACGTATAGAGTGTATTCATATGACGTCAGACTGTCTTTTAATGTCCAGTCACTACACACAAGCATGGCCGCCGAAGGCAAAAGCGGTTACCCGATTGGCGGGTTTGCTTTGCCGTTTTTATTTTTCTCAAAGCTCACTGCTAGCTTTATCGTTTGGTGGCCATGTTTGTGGGCGATGACTCAGCACGTGAATAGACCCTATACACATGACGTCCTACATCGTCCATCTATTGAAACGTCTGGCGCAGTGACCGCCGATGGCTGTGCCAATAGCTCAGTTAGTAAAGTGCTTGGCTAGCGATATCTTGATCCTGGGTTCGAATCCCGTTGGGGTGGGACTCCAATAACCAGTATTTATTTTCAATTTATTATTATTCATTTATATTATTACCTAACGTTAATATTAGAGGAGGAAACTTTGAACTCCGTAGCAATAATTTGTCGCTAATTATCTAATTAAATAATCTAGCTATGACTATTACATTGCTTCCTCAAATGCCCAAGAACAGTGGAAAGATGTTTGCGTAGCAACTTTTGATTCATTGTTTATACGTTGCTTTTAATAAATTAAAAACTGTTCTCTTGCCTTTCAAGATGGCCGCGGTGGGACCGCAGCCTTAATGGATGCTACGCGCATGGAAACACCAGGGCTTGCACATTTGAATTTTGACACCATCATACTACAACCGGGCTAACGCACAGATTGAACAGGAGTGCTCAGCGTTGTGCATGGCTAGGTTGGGACTCGTGCTCAGTCACTGCGCGGACGTCAGGGTCGGGCTCAGTCGCTAAGTTGATAACGTCGGAGTGTGGTGACTTCCATTAACAAAGAGGGGACAGTTAACAGGCTTTGATTAGAGCCTAGGTGGTGTTTGCTCGACGCGCTATCTATAGACCTTTCCAATAAACGCCGTCTGCGAGCTGCCATTTTTCTTTGCTGGGCTGTGGAACGCCTTCTGAGCACGCGCAATAGCTCCCTTTGCGAAATATCGTACGCTGCGCCTGCGTCCACAGCCCAGTGACTCGGCATTTTTCGCCCGGGTGATAAGCGATGGAAAGGTGTATACTCTGTATCACTAAAACCGTGCAGTGACGCCAAAGCTACAGCCTCGTATGCCAACCAGAAAATCAAACGGCACTCTGCACTATCACTCTGCGGCGCATGAATCCGCGTTGGCGGTGTCCGCTCACATGAGCAAAAAGCAGACGATGTTCGATCTTCTGATTCGCTTACGACGGCTGTAACTTTGGCTGTATTGCGCGGGTTTAGTGAGACGGAGTACAGTTATATAACAGCTGAATTATGGAACTGATAGCGCATGCGCGATATTTTTGATGGCCGTTAATTTATTGTCGCTTCCCTCTTGACCAATCTTTGCTGAGTCGGCGTTGTTATCGACGATGAGTTTAGATTACGCTGGCAGCTTTCCGGCACAAAAGGCTGGAGCGATCGCGGCTAATACAATCGGGTCTTCAATGCTTGTGCGTTCGGAGACAAGGTCGCGGGACAGGATCCGGACTTCAGTGAATTTTTATGAAGCGGTATGATGGCATAACCAGTTTGTGCCCATGAGCTATGCTAAAAATATTACTTTCCTTAGAACGAAGAGTTCGAGCAGTTTGTATTCCCATTAACAGAAATTGACAATTCCGACGTTTTTTGTTTCTTTTCTTTGTGTCATGTTTGAGAAAATGCCTAATCCATAAATTACGCTGGCGCATTCGCAGTCAATACACTCCACAATAGAGACAACCTCCATCGGTTTAACTATTTAACTAGCATTTTGATTAATGCCTCCCCAATTAGCGTCGAAATTGTCGTTGACTGAGTCATAGTAGGGAATCCGGGTGGAGAGCTGGCTGAAAAAAATAGATCAGCCGCTGGAATGCCGTTCGCATAGACATAATCTTATTGCGGCTGTGAGTTTTTTCTGTTTAGACACGATAGGCGCCTTTAAACCCACGTACTCGCTGTGTTTGTATCGTCCCTCATTTTTTCCCCAGTCTCGGGGTTTTGTCTAAAATGTTACTCGCTTAGTTTCATTATATTGCTCGCGATTACAGCGTAGTTACTTTACTACTGCTTTGATATTTATATAGTGAAATATCTTGAATTTTAATGAATAAAAGCCTAATTTACAACTCTGTATTGATCTTCTATTCCAAAAAAATAGCTACTTCCAGTAGTTACATGTCAAATGAAGATTGGTTAGGCATGCGCCCTTTTTTCGAGATATGTTTTTCGAGGTTATATATGTTTGCTCAACGTATTAACATAAATATGTATATTCTTTTACGTTGTGTTGTCGCACGCGGTTCCAGTATTTGTGGTACAATATTAAAATTTGCGGAGTAGCAACACCTAAAAAGACAGACATAGAATTTTTACATATACTTTCATGCTGGCAGTAATCCAGGCACAGATTAAGCAAGAATGAATACAGTCGTGCATGTAACATAGTACGCTGGATGGGATACATAAGATCTAATGGAAAGGAGAACGACCTAGATGGGGCGCTTTCTCGAGTTTGTTGTCCATCTGTGTTTGTTTTGAGATAAGTCGTAGTACAAAATGCATTTACTGTTTCCCTGTAGTAGTAGTAGTACAATATGTATGTATCGCTTCTCAGAAAACGATTCATGTCATCTTTTCTTGGTTAACGCCATCTGGGGTGAAAGGGAAGGAAGGGGGAGGGAAAAAGGTAGCCACATATGCTTCGCCAGCCCTCATAGACGGAGAAACTCTAATAGATTCCACTATGTGTTTTCTATGAGAGTTTCCCATATTCGGGAGGGCCCATCCTTCGTATGATGTGGGCCTCGTTTCCTCTTCGGGAGAGCTTATGCCACGCTTCGCGATATCGCGAGACCCCGGCCCAGTCCCTTACGAAGTGCGAACATATCGCCAGGGCCCTACAGTGTTCAATGTTGGGGGCGATTCATAGGTCGTCTGGGTCCGTAGGTCTGCAAAACCTTGTCTGCCAGAAAGGAGTGATTATGGGTGATAGCCGTCTTGGTCTGATGCCGCCTGAGAATCACCTGTTCCCACCGGCTCTAGCCCGGTGAAATTGGGTGAGAATCTGGTGGGAGGAGGGAGATTAGCCTGAGTTTGCAGGCTAACAGATCATCTCTCTATGCCTCGTCTGAGACCGCGCTATGCCGGGCCTATCTTCTCGCGGTTCGAGGAACCGCGAGTGAGTGGGTACATCCGTACTGCTGCGCAATCGCGGTGTTGTTCAACCTTTTGTTTCCCGGATTGCCTTCGTCACCCGAGATCCAGTCTATGACGACTCGGTTATTTCACGAAGCTTCGAATTTGAAGTGTGACGCCGCCCTGCCAATAGAAAAGTGTGCATTTTCTGAAGGCTTCTGGCGAATCGGTGCACATGAGTGATTTGGGTCGCTGGTGACTGTTTGTGGCTTCCCTGGCCACCTGTAATATGGCCAGCCGCTTTGCCGTCTTCGGGATGCTCGCCTTGTGTGTTTCTCCTCTCCCCGTTTGACCGCGGGTAGGATGGTCCCGACTCTCAAGGGATGCACGTTCAGGCTCGTTTGTGTCCGCGTCGGTTTAAGGGACGTCAGTGTCATCTTTGACTTGATGAAGCTTCTTTATGTGATCCTCGCTACTGTATTGGCGCTCCTTTCTCTGGTCTTTGCCTTGGTTCGTGGAGATCGGCTTGCTTGTAGAGACGTCCCTCGTTTTCCATGGCGACTGTTGCGTCACCACGATTGTCCTTTTCAATTTTACGCAGGATAAGAACAATGGTTGCGGTACACACAACAAAAAAATTAAAACCACATTCCACTGTGTGGGCTCGAGCTCGTCGCTCCAACCCCTATTTTGGTCACGCAAGAACTTGGACACAAATTTATTTCCTACGCTTCGCGCATCGTGAATAATCGCCTTCGGCTTCTCGGACCAATAATAAACAAGCAATTTTTGTTTGTTGCCCCCACGCATGAAGCAGCGTGGCTGTTCGATCTTGTCTCCACGACATTTTGGTTGCACGTCAAAATACCCCTAGGTTTTCTGAATAAATCATCAATCCTTCGCTGGGGTGTGCTATACTTAGTTTCACCTTCAGTCCGAGCGCAGTGGATGCTACGCGCCGTCCCAGCCAATCCAGCGCCGGGGGAGTATCGCGTGATCTCGAGCTCCGCGTGTCGCTCCGCCCAACCACAAGGTCACGTGATACTCTCCCGGCGCTGGATTGGCTGGGATGGCTCGTAGCGTCCGCTGCGCTCGGACTGAAGGTGAAACGAAGTATAGATGCTCTGCGTTGGTTTGGCATGTAAACACAAAAGAATAAGGTTCCTTAAAACAGGGCCGGCTTGCTCGAACTAAGGCACCCTAGCTCGAACCATTGTCTGAGATGAGACTGTCTGAAAGAAAGCACTGCCAAAGCTAGCGCATGAGCGGAGTGGCGCGTGAAGTCGCGTCTCAAATGCTCACGCGCCCCATGTTTGGCAGGCTTTCTTTCCTTCAAACGGTCTCATCTCAGACGCTGGTTCGAGCAAGCCGGCCCTGATGTTTCAAGGCACGTTTATTGGTTTTTCCTCGCCAACACTCCTAAGCTGACAGTGTGGTGGAAGCTACGTACTTGCTGGACCAGTCACCTGTCGTTCTTGCCACACGTGATCACACTCTGGGTGAAGCGATAACAGGCAGTCGATTGATTCGTCCGATGAACATGTAGTTTACATCGCATTGTCAGCTTAGGGGTGAACCCGAGTGTAGGTAAAATGTCATAGACATTTATGCGCGCTCACAATCAACTGACGACTGGGTGTTGTTTTCCTATCACGCAACCAGCGGAGTGAACAAACTGATACCCGGCACCACCGTGCGGGGATATGATAAATGTATGCCCTTACTCAGTTTGTTTTGCTTTATTGCAAAAGGGCTGCGACGGCTTAAAAGAACACTTCCTTGCCGCGGAATAATGCCTTGTCGTCTTTCGGCGCGTCTTCATGTGAATAGAATCAGCTCCCAGTGTGTTTTAACGCGATAGCGTTAATGAGCTCGTGTCGCAGAAAAGCTGACGTCGGTGGCGTGACGCGAAAGCCCGGGATTGGTCGACAGGGTGATGACGTCACAGCCACATGACCTCGCGCGGAAATTTCAAACAACCCACAACGCTCACGTGAAAAGTGACGTCACGCGTGGAATGAAAGTGATAAAAAGATTACATGTAATGCGAATTAAAGATCGCCGCATGTCTCAAATGATTTCACTTTATGAAGTAATTCATTTTCTACGAAGAAAAATTTGAAGAATTTTAGGCGGGATTTGAACCCACGTCCTTTCGGTTGCGCGCCAGCACGCTACTCACTACGCCACGTAAGGCAGCTTGCACGGCTTGGGAACGAAGAGTGTTGTGTCATGAGAACTAGGTCGTTGTGTGACTCAAGAGCATGAGAAGCGAATGAGAAGGCGATGCGAACGGGGCCCGATAACGCAATCGCGTTCCACTCTTAAAGGCGAAGCTTAAGCGTCCTCCAAGTTTCTCTTTTTTGCGTCATTGCCGTGCAACCTTAAGCAGAACGCGACATTCTACATGCTTTAAAAAGAAAAAGATAAAGATTAGTTTTGTGTTTTGGTGGAATGAGTTATCTGCAAACTAGCAAGGTCCCAGGCCCCAACGGGGCGTGTGTTTGTGAACTAGTCTTCTTACGCTGTGCTGGGCTTTCTAGAGCGGCGTGTCAGTCTTGTACCTGGTCTGAGGTGCGAATAACGATTCGTAGCCTTGTTCGCATGATAGACCCTCATTACAAATCGGACCGCCAGGCGTTCAGTTTTTCCACTGAACTATTCAAATTTTACACTGTGCATCGACATGCTTATACATCATATAAAGGGCAGTTTGACACTCTCGACATCCATTCCACGATGTTCTGTGCGTCTTGACAACCCTCTTCGTCCAATTTCCCAATATATTCAAAATGGTGTTTTAAATCATGTGCGTGGAAGTTCCACTAGTAAAACAAATAGAATTGGCGAATTTTCTTAAAAACCATTTTGAATAGTGTTACTTACAGCCAGCGCCAACACAGATTAAAGGGGCACTAAAGTGAATTCTTAGTTTGCAGTTGACGATGGATATTTTTTGTGAGCATCTTGCCAGAAGCACTGATTTCAATCATGCGTCTAGGACGGACTTCTATTCTCAAGTTCGTCGTCACAGCGGGAGAACATATCAAATGGGTTCAGCAATATAACATCAACCGTGATGCTGAACACAAGTAAGCTACTTTTCTAATATTGATTGAAAGGTCAAGGAGTTAACAGACATTTCGAAAAATTACCCAATCATCAAGAAGCATGTTGTGTTTGTAGGTACACGCGCTCTGCATGCTGCCGTCTGGAGCGGTAATTTTGAAACCAAAAGTTTTAAGCAAATGGCACGTTGCCCGCGCGTCCATCAGTGTGTGCACGTCAGAACGCACTGGTGCACGTCGCGTCAAATTACACTGTAGCATGCTCCTTGGGCTTGGATAATTTCGAAAAACATCTATACTTCGTTTCACGTTATCTGCGAGCGAAGCCAAAGGTACAAGTACAAGCAGGCTGCCTTGAATAATGCTTGCAATCCACAGGCACACGTGCGAAACAGGAACACTCAGAGCGCTGGGCTCGCACTTCTAGCTTTGACTTCGCTCGCGCATAAGGCGATACGAAATATATTTGCAACTTGTGGACGGCCTTGAGACACACGACTGAGGTGTTTGAAGCATGGTAGGCTTAGGGTTCCTAGGTAGGCTTTGCTTGCTTATTTTTTCCGGCCTAAAAAGAACGCACGCGAAATATAAAAGTACCACGAGACAACGCGCCCTCGTGCCGCGATTGGTGGGCGCGTTGTCACGTGGTCGAGCGTCCGACACTTCTTCGCTAGAATAATCTAGTGTGGGTTCGCGTATAGTACCAGCTGAGGTGAATACAGCACTGACTCTACAATAGTAGGTAACACTTCCCCCAAACCTCGCTTTTCTCCGACCGATAGGCTTCTACGCCTGTGACGCGTGATGAAGCGTTTTCTTCCAAAATGCGGTCGCTGGGTAAAAAGATGAAAGGGTGTGAGGGGGAACGAGCTATAAGAGAGGAGGTTAAGATAGCGGTGGACCGACGCACCGGCGTTTCAGAGTCCGTTCAAGGTTGATACGCCACGTGGCGTGAAAGTCAGGAACTAGGCCGGCATGTCCCAGAAAGCTGGCCAC
>JAZHYW010014505.1:0-13114 GCA_037355805.1 Ixodes ricinus | reverse complement strand
AGCGATGAGAAACAAGTCTGACTAAAATATCTATGCACTGACTGTGTCGGCAAACTTGATCAAAAGTGAAAATAATGAAATGAAAGTTAGGGGCCAAAACACCGATCAAAGGCGAAAACAAAATTTGGTGGCATTATAAAAATAAAAGCCGTCGAGGCCGCTCTCGCATAGGCCGTGCTAGGCGAGTGGTAAATCTCCACACACCAACATGGCGGAAAAACATTGCACGCCAGCGTCATCCTGCGTGCTGCGTCTTTCCAAGCCCTCCTTCAAAAAGGGCCTCTGCTTAATTGTTCATTTGTATTTAAGGCACAAAAAAAAAGTCCGGGCTATCTCTACGAAAGCTCCGATGTCGGCAATATTAAAGAGTCCCGAGGGCCACTGTTCAGTCGGCGTCGTACTTAATGCCGCGGTATTTTCGTTCAGTAAGCGCATCCTGGAAATAATACGTAGACGTCTCGGGAAAATACAAGTCAGACAATGGCGTTATCTGCGTTGTATAAGACATTCAGCGTAACTAATGGGTCCACCACGTTAATAAAAAGTTATATTTTTGTGCCGAACAAAGTGGGGTCGTGACATCGCCCGATGAATAACCGGAGGTAGCCTGGTCTTCCTTCATGGTTTCACGGTGGGAGGCAACACGCGTGCAATGTTCAGTTCTTACCACTGCATTAAAAAAGTTAATTTTGTATACTTCGTTTCCTATTAAGTACGATTAAGTACGACCGCCGCCGTCGCTACGATGAAAGGAGCAATTCAAACATATCACTAAAATCTGTAACGCGATGGCGCTCGTCGTCGTCTTTGCGCGCATTATATCAACGTTTAAATCAACCAAAGTACATTGAATGGGGGTGATCCTGCGAATATACTTCTGCTCGTGATTGATTGTTCGACATTGGTAACGGCGCGAAACAGTTCATTGTTGTTTCTGCTGTTACTGGAAGGAAGCAGTCATGTGCGTAGCTTCTTGGATGCTGCACGTGACCAAACTTTTGTATAACACGCACACAACTAAACATTGTGACTCTCGTAATCGTGTAAAAAGGGCGAAAGAATGGTCTAAATTAGGAAACACACCCTTCTTGCATTGAAAGTGTGGTGGTGATTTACACCCCTTACGCGCCCCTTTTACACCTAATTGTAGCACTGGTCTCTAAAACCGTCTAAAAAGGGTGTATGGGCGAATTTTACGCCCTTCATTGAATGAATGATGGGATAAGGGCGTAATGGTGATGCATAGAATGCAGCGATGATTTCATGGCCGTTAAAATTTTTCGTTTTGATGAAAGTTTTACTGATATGCAGCCCAGGCAGCACACAGTTTGGCGCCGATATCGCCTTAAGTCAGAAAGATTCTGCCGATACCATTTTCATTCAGCCGATATGTCTGAAGTATCGAATGGTTCGCGCCGCCGCCATCTTGACAGGCCGTATCCATCGCCGTTCGGGTTGAGTGTCGTGAGTGCCTTTTGTGAATTGGCTATGCCTGCTGGGTACTGCTTTTTCTACTTCTAGAGCGCCTGAAAACCGGCGTTGAAATAAAAGCTAAAAGAGATTAAGCCAAACAGAATCTTTCTAATTTAGCCAGACAAAGGTATACGAAGAAGAAAGGAGGATTAACTGCATTTTCTATCTCCCTTGGACCTCGACTTCTGTCAAGCCTCCCCACCTTTATTTTTGTTGTGATATTCAATCAATCAGTCAGTGTTTATTAAAGTGTCAAGAAACAATTAATCGGTCTTAATGTTGGCACACTTAAAAAAAGAGCGAAGCACACACACATAAAACACATACGCAAGAGTGCAGAAGTGGAACATAGTTCACAAGTCCCAGGATAAAAATATTAAGAAGTACGAAAAGCACTCATATCAACAAGGCAAATCAAAACCACAACACAGAGACGTCACCATGTGTGAGAGCAAGGAGCAAATTCTTAGATATCGAACTGACAAACATCAGCCCTTCAAGTGAACAGCCCTTTTCTAACAAGTGTAAGTTTCGAACAGCGCTTGCGAACTTGCTCCTGCATGAATTAGAGATATCAATTATATCATAGTAGCGGTCATAACACTCAGCCGATCTTTGGATCGAGTTTAAGTGGCTAAAATGTCGAGCTATATAAAAAGATGATTGAAGCCGTGTAGGCACACGTGGGACTCTATGGCTCACTTCGGACAAAAGGCTGGTAAAGTTAAACGAGTCGTGCAGGCTCTTAAACAAAAACAATAGATTTACCTTCACGCGACGTAGCTGCAGGCTCAACAAGTTGACGAGTTGCGAGTTACACCGAACGTTTAAACAAGAGTCAACTTTCTCAAGGTAACGATATTTAAAGATAGAAATAATCTTGTTTTGGACTCGTTCAACAGATAAGCCGTTAGTTTTTAAAATGCCATTCCAAATAACCGAGGCGTACTCTAGCTGGGATCTAGCTAAGGAACAGTACAACCTGAAAAACGCTGACGGGTTCTTGAATTCCTTCGTTATTCGAGACCCGGCACTTAACGTGCGCAAGGCCGATTGAATTACTCTGGTAACGTAAGTGTCAAATCTCAGGGTTAAATCAAAGACAACTCCAAGGTCTCTCAGATCACTCACACGTGACAGCAGTTTGCCATGATATCTATATGAAAAAAATATATCGTGGGTCTTGCGAGAATATGTCATTACATTTGTTTTAGAATGATTCAAACGGAGGTCATTGTCTTAAAGCCAATGAGCGAAGGAGTATGCGTCATTTTGAAGCGCAATACAATCCTCTGAGGTCGATATTGTTTTTGTAATGTTTTATATCGTCAGCGTACTGCAGAAATGAAAAAAAATATTATAACTCGAAAGACATTATTTACAAAAATATTAAAAGGAAGGGGCTTAAGACAGATCCCTGAGGCACTCCAGAGCTTGCTTTGCGCAATGAAGAGATCGTATTGTTGACGCGGACTAAGCTAACCAGTCAGACAAATAGCTTTTAAAAAAATCGCATACCGAACCACATACTCCGTACGAGGAAAGCTTGCAATAAGAGGATGTTGTGGTTGACTATGTGGAAGGCCTTACCCAGGTCGAAATAAAAGACGTCATTCTGACCTCTAATACAAACTACTTTAGATGAAGCAAACCTAAAAGACACGAGATTGCCACGCTGACTAGGAATGACTATACTACGAAACGTAAAGGAGAGGAATTGATGGATTACCAATTTAAAGAGTTTGGAAAAAGAAGAGAGATAGTCGGTCTGTAATTCAGAACTTCACCACAATTTCCAGATCTCAGGACCGGAATAAGCACTGCCACTTTCCAGTCGACAGGGAATACTCCTGACGTCAAGGAGTTATTAAAAATGGTGCAGAGTATAGACGTAAATAATTCTTGATAACCCTTAACAATTGCACCGGGTATCCGATCATGACCTGCAGACATTCTGGGTCTCATTTTCTTAATACATAGCTTAACACATTCCTCATCGAAAACTATAGAACCTAATGAGTCACCAAACAGGTCCGAGTGAGGCAATATAGCTGAGGAGCAGTTATAATTACTATTGTAGTCTGACGCAAAGTAATCCGCAAACCGCAAACAACTATATTAATAATAATAACGGTATCAATAGCAATAACACAATAATTTTTGTCAGTAGTCCGATATAGCTAGATGAGTGTCGGGTCCGATCAAAGCCATCAGGGGCTTCTGGGACCAGACTCTTCACTGAAAAATATAAACAGGAACTTCGCACGGAACAACACCACGTGCAAAAAAACAACAACAACAACAAGCAAATCAATTTTAGACGACTGAATTGCCAGGAGGTAGTCCGAAAGTTAGTGTCAGTGATCTTTTGAGAGTAGTGAAGATGGAACTTTAGCAAACGCTGTCTAGATCCCTGTGTCAATCAAAAGCATAAAGAAAGTTCCCAATAAAAAAATATGCATCAGTGATCTTACAAAGATGTTTGAAGTGATTCAAAGGCACAGTTCTTGAATCCAAAAGCTTTTCTCAAAAATGCTGTTTGATATATTCATTAAAAAAGTAATCAGGTATCAGTAGAAAGAAAATTGGTCAAGCAACAGATCGAAGGCAAGGAAGCGTCGTGAGATAAATTACCTCGTCATTTGGCATGTCCAGTGATAAAACAAAAACAAGGTACAGCGCCTCAGTAGGCAAAATATTTTCCTTATGAGCCAAAACCTGCATCCTTTGCTTTGCAAGCGCTTCTAGTTTGATCTGGGGCCGTCGCAGTTGTGTTTCCGCGAAACGGCATACGTTTGCTCGAAGGTTATGACTGTTTTCCAGTAATATTTTGCTAAAAGGCGTGACTTTTTTTGCACAGTTTTGGGAACTGTATTAAAAGAAACGTATTTTAGTAGAGTACAGCCTAGGAGAATATATAATTCAAAAAAAATAGAAGACATCCAGCGACCAATGCCTGTTTTCACGATGATTCGACAATCCTTTGTGTTTTGTGACCTCACGCAGCAGCTATGGGTGTCAGCCATTGGCACTGGCGAAATTAAGGGTGGAGTTTCGTACGTACGCTCATGAAAGGTTCAATTAATAAGGGGAGATCATATATCGAAATAAAATGGCATTTGTCTATATGAAGGCTCCCTGAACTTAACGAGCACAAAAACTTAAGTACTTGCGGTTTCGACCAGACAATCCCTTTAAGAAACCAATTCAGTGAAGGCCTAGTTTTACTATTCACATCTGTTTAATTGCTCTTTATAATGAAGTGAAAACTGCTTCAATTGCGGCCAAGTACAGGCTTTCTATTAGTGTTAAAAGTCTTAGGACGTTTTAAACCGCTCGTACCAAGTATGTTCTTAAAATACATAGGTTCAGGAAAATTATAAAGTCAATGCTCTCAGACAGTCATGGTGAGACCAATCTTTAAAGTCAAGTGTTCCACGTATTCAGAGTTAGCTGCGCCTGTAAATATTGTAGGTCGCAAATTAATGTTTGATGTTATGCAATGGAATCATACGTAATAACTAACTAGCTCTACCTAGAGAAAATTTATATATCTACAACGGCAAGATGGTTCCGCAAAACAAAGTATTTTTTTTATTGAACTCCAGCACTAACCTTGTCTCTCGCAAAAATTTCATATTCTTTACAATGCTGATATCAGATTTCGAAAATAGTTTTTCTAGAACTACGCTAGAAATTTTCAGTTCATAAATTTTATCGCTAATCATTCGAGAGAGCCAAACCCCGTAATGTACGGAAGGAACTCACCGAACCACGCGACTTACAGTGTGCTTAAATTTATAAGAAACAGTCTGCGCTGTAACAGTAATTATGACATGTCACTTGGTTATGTAGTATCCATTGTCGCAGATCAAACTGCCTTTTCCGTCTACACTAATTTTCGTTAGCTCATTTACCGAACTTAGTGCTGGGCGTCGATTAAAAATTTTAACCCGATTAATTGCCACCTTTTAATCGATTAATTAATCGATTAATCAGTTGCGTTAATTTTTATAGATATTATATTAAAAAGAATGCAATAAATAGTCTTGCCCCAAGGCTTATTTTACTCCCTGTTACACGGCTCAAAAGACATTTAGAATTGAGGATACATATAGTTAAACGATTCAAAGACACATATTTTTGCTCCAGCTCCGAAGACAAAGACGTTTGTCCACATTCTCCGACAGGAAGACAAGAAGGTAGAGCTTGGGCGATGCTTTCTTCTTTTTCAGAAAAAGGAACCTCGATGAGAAGGCGTTGATTGTTGTCTGCGTTTTGGCGGATGGTCCTTGCTGCAGCTACATGGGTGCTTCGCTTGCAGGCGATACTGAAGCGAACTTACGCTTCCACTGTACGAAAACGGCTTTTTGCAGATGATGCAGCGGACTTCCTTCGAGTCAAAAACTTCGCCGCTGGAGTTTACTTTAAACCCAAACTTTCCAGCAAGATTGCCTTTCATACTCGTTCACGCGTCCATTTTTTCGTGCCAAATACTGGAACAAGTAACCATGGCGTTGTTAGCTTCCCAGCTTGTTTTTTCTGCTTGTTTTTCTTGCCTGAGCAGGATATGTAATAGATCCTCAACACACTGTAATGTATATCCTCGAACACGTGAGGCTTTGCGAGCGCGAGAATTGAACCTTGCTCATAACACCTGGCTGGGAACAGACTTCTTTTGAGTACCGATTAAAAAACCGATTAACCGGTTAAAAAATTTGATCGCGATTAAAGCCTTAATCGATTAGTCGGAAGGTTAATCGATCAATTGTTCAGCCCTAATCGAACTCCATCTCGAGACTGAAGCGCTTGGTCCTCCGAAGTAATTAGCATGAATGTAGATGCAACCCGTTTCTTAGAGTGTGCGTCTAAGACATAGTCTTTATATTGGATGTTCTAACTGTATTCATAGCTATAGTCATAAGTGTATCCACATTCTAATTAAACGTTTAATTTTATTATGACATTTCAGTTTTCAACAATACTTTTCCACACATATGTGCTTGTTGAGCCGTACTCAAGCCCATACATCTCGTCTTTTACTATTAAATTAATATATAAAATATTGATGCCCGGTGAGAGTTGAAGGTACCAAATCTGTCATGCAAGTTATGTAAGAACCACTAAAAAGCTCTACAAAGAAAATTTTGTTAAAAGGGGCTGCATAGCCATCAAAATAAATAGCACAAGCCATGCTAAAAAAAACAAAAGCAAACTTTTGTTAGGTATGCAAGGATGACAGTGCTGCGTCATTTCTGAAGTGTCACAAAAGACTCAGTGGCATACAGTGTTCCCTATGGATGTTTGAACTGTTAAATTTCAAGCCTAGCAGTTTTATTCAAGGACGTTCCTCAATATAAATGTATTTAGAGATCTGAGCCACCGACTCATGCATAACTATGTGGCAAACATTCATTTTCCTGTGCATTAAAGTTTAAGAGGTCTAGTCTGCACTGATATATTGCATTCATGCAAAATCTGGGAGGGGTTCTCTGGCAATGAATAAAAATATTAACATTTCCCGAAATTAAAACATTTGAGGAAGAACAAAATGAATGATATTAGAGCGGTATCTTAGATTCTCTTTTCCTTGTCTTATCTCTAAGTTTCACTTTATTTCATGTGAGGCATTTCGTTTTTTAGGGCGCGGCTCTTAGGCGCCCGTTTCCGCGTTTGGCGGTGTCGCCGTCGTCGAAACCGCCCCGCTAAACTTAGTGGGAAATTGAATTAATAGGGAGTTTTAGTAGACCGCGTTTCCCCCTCCGCTAACCCTCCGTTACGAAGAAACCGCCACTGCGCCTCCGCGCCGAAGGCCTTGGCTGTAGAGTTTCGGTTGATTGATTGAGGTTTAGTGGCGCAGCAGCATCCAAGGCCATAATGCGCCAACAACTATGACTATTGCAGGAAACCAGGGTTATAGAGAAGAAAGAGCTGTAGTAGCTTGTGGGTTATAAAAACTATGAACATAAGAGAATACCCACATGGGCATGATTCCAGGAAACATGTTAAATTATAGCTGGTCTAGTAGTCTAATATCTTTAAGAAAATTAAAAACACACTTGTGTGGTATTAGCGGTTCGTCGCCGAGTAAAATAACCAAATGTTATGGGGTATGCTCTTGGTAAATTCGTGCAAAATGTCTGTGACGTTCACGGTCATACATAGGGCATACAAGTAAAATGTGCAGAATGCTTAATGGTATATGACAGCGTTCACACTCTGGAGCATCCTCCCTTCGCAAAAGGTGCCCATGGGTAAGACGTGTATGACCGATTCGGAGTCAACATAATACCACCTCATAAAATTGCTCGCGATGACGTGCACTCTCCCATTCTTGAATTAAAGGTTTTACTGCATGCAACTTATTGTTCATTTCTCGGTTCCACTCCTCTTGCCACCTGCACCTTGTAGACTTTTTCAGGTCATGTCTATAATTTTTGTAGGGTATTTTATGCAGATCCTTTTGTCGATCCTTAGCAGTGCTCGCTGCACGGTCAGCATCCTCATTCCCAGGAATTCCAACATCCGAAGGTACCCAGCAAAATGTTATTTCTTTCTTCGTTTTGATGCTGAAAATAACCGGTTCCTTATTTCTAGAACAAGTTGATTTTTAACAACCCCCGTTGTGTCTAGAGCTCGTAAAGCACTAAGGAGTCAATGTAAATAATTGACTTAAGGATCTTCTTTTTAAGAATGTGGTCTATAGCAAGGAATAAGCCATAAAGCTCTGCGGAAAGAATAAAGGCACTATTGTTAATTCTCTGAACACACTTCACAGAAGGCCCTACCACTGAGCAGCCTACAAAGTGCGAGAAGCACTACTCTCGCACTAGGTTGAGTAGTGGCTCTGTCTGTTTGTTTGCACTGCTTCTGCTTGTTTTTGATTATTGTTTTTGTACACCTCCTGCCTGGGCGTTCTACAGAATGCTGGCATGTATTACCAAATAAATAAATAAATAAGAATCAGTTTTGCTCCCATCAATGTAAAAACTTGTGAAGTCTCGGTACTGGTCCTGGAGTGCAAAACATTTTTGTCTCAAAACTTCCTTAGGAGTATCTTTCTTGCTGTATTTTGTTAGTTTCAACTCACAGTGGATGGGCATGAGGTCCCAAGGAGCTCCTGAGTTCAAGCGTTGCACAACTGAGGGTAGCACATCTAGCCCTACGGATTCAGCAGAAGAACGAATTCTCATGGCGATAGGTGGAACAGGTGAAGGCTTATTTATGAAAGTCTGCTCAAAGTATACTTGTTCTACGGAGTCCAGAGTTGGGTGACCAGGAACAGACCTAATTCGCAGAGAGTACATAAAGCCTAATTCAAACCTCCTTTTCTCCAGTGAAGGCTCATTTGCCTCTACATATAGGCTGAGTATTGGAGATGTGCGAAAAGCACCAGTGGAAAGTCGGAGCCCCTGATGATGAATGGGGTCTAGCATTTTGAGAACCGATGCCCGCACGGAGCCGCACACTATACAGTAATAATCAAGTCGGGACCGTACGACTGAGCGGTAGATGCGCAATAAACAGCACCGATCAGCCCCCAGGACACGTGCGACAAGACCTTTAGTATATTAAGTGATTTCACACATTTCATTTTGAGGCTCTTCACCTGTGGAATGAGTGTCATTTTAGAGTCAAATATAATCAAATATAAGACCTAAAAACTTGTGTTCATTCATTACTGCAATAGGGACTTCATCCATATTTAAGGAAGGCTCAAGTAAAATTCCGCGGCGACGAGAGAAGCACACACTAACCGTTTTCACAGGAGAGGACCTAAAACCATTTACATCCGCCCATTTGACCAAATTGTTGATCGCAAGTTGAAGTCGGCGTTCACAGATGGACGGATTACAAGACGAGACTGAAATGTGTACATCATCAACGTAGAGCGAGTAGTGAACAAATGGGGGTATAATACGAGCAATTGATTTCATTTTTACGATGAAAAGTGTGACGCTAAGCACACCGCCCTATGGGACTCCATTTTCTTGAGAGAATTCTTTAGAAAGAGTTGCCCCAAGCTTCACACGAAAATTGCGATCCCGGTGGTAACTATGGATGGCACCTAGCCTTCTGCCCCGAAGACCAATGTTGAACAAATCCTGCAATATGCCGTAGCGCGAAGTCGTATCAAATGCCTTTTCCAAGTAAAAAAAGACAAAGAAGCAATGCCGTCTATTTACAAAGACCTCTCGCACAGCAGTCTCAAAGCGGACCAGATGGTCAACTGCCGATCGAGCTGAACGAAAACCACACTGGTTGACGGATCTTTTTTGGTCTGAGGTCGATGCTTCGATCTAATAAAACAAACTAATTTAATGGTCCGACATCGGGTACAGAATAGTCAACGTGGTTCGGGAGCCCTCGCATCTTCTTTCTTCTCATCGTAGTGCACAGCTCGTGATCAAGAGGCCGTGGTCGTGGCAGCTCCAATGCTTTGGTCGCGCGCTTGGTCTCTTTTTCCGGTGTCCTCGCGCGCTTTGAATAGTTCCAACATCCACCCCCGGAAAACGCACTTAGTCCGTTTTTCACAGTCCGAGGATTCCAAGCAGTACAAAAGCTGCGCAGGGCGCTTCACTGGAGTTCCGTCGTGAAGCCTTACTTAGGGAAGGTACCTTGTCGTCTCATCCCGGGAATACGGTTGGACGATTCCTGACTTCCACAAATGGCGTGGCTGCATACTTCCACGTACAAGCACTAAATCGCCTTTCTTGATTCGGTGACGTCACTACTTCGTAGCATGCAGCGACCTAGGTTCCGTCAGGTACTTTCTCGACCAGCGTTCCCAAAAGCTTTTCATGATTTCTTGTCTGTGCTACCAGTGAATTCTGTCGTTGTTGAAATGATCCTTGAGCTCTTCGCTGCGAAGCATGTCTTTCTATTCAGTCAGTTAGAGTGATAGCTCTCGTTTCTCCTGGTTCGTTTTCTCTTGCTTTTTGCGAGCGTTCACTTGTTCGGCTTGTAGTCTGCTGAGCTCGACAATCGTTTCTTTCTCTTTTGCTGGCCCATGTGCTCTGCTTCGCACAACTTGCACTCAAGCGCCTTGACGATCTTTGTCAACGTGTCGCTCCTTGCTTCTAGTGCCTCCTTCTCTTGCTTGACATCCTCTGTGCATTCAAGCGAGTTGGTCAGCCGCTCCGACAGTTCGGCCTTTTCGACTTCTGCAGCACCAAGCTGCACTTTCACCAGAGTGCATGCATCTTTCGATTTGGCCATTGCAGCCTGAGAACTCTTGAGGTCTGCGGTGACTGTACTCAGCAAGAGTTCTGGTTGTTTGCGCTCATCTTGAGCCTTTCGCAGTCCTTCCTCGGCTTCCTTTAGTGTCTTGTCGACAGAGCCTTTCTCGGCCTTCATTGTTTCTAAGCTGCTTTTAAGGTCCATCAACTCTGTCTGCAACCTCAAAGATGTCTGCGCTCGTGCCCCAAGCTCTGTTGAAGAGAAGTAATTTCTGAATCCGCTTTCTGAACAGCCGTGCTCAACTGCTCCCGCAATTTCGAGAGATCCTGTTCTTTGTCCTCTAGCTGCTCTATCAGCCCAGCAATCTGAGCCTCAGCGGCTGCTGTCCTTGCTGCAAGGTCTCGCGTGGTTTCTTTCATTTGAGTGCACTTTGAGCCGAAAGCATGTTGAACGCTCTCCAGCAGCTGACACTTCTCTTCCAGCTGCGACTGCAAAACAGACACCTCTTTTTCGAGATCACTGTTTTGCTCGAGCAAAATCTTGAACTTCACTTTCGTCTTCTTCTTGGAAGTCGACAGAGGTTTATTGAGCCGACCCACGTCGTCGTGAGCTTCTGTGAGTGCCGCCTTTTCTTGTGCCGTTGCTGACTTGGCTTCTGAGCTACAAACTGTAGCTGTTTGCAGCAGTACTGTCGCTTTTGCTTCATCAGTGACAGCGGCTTGAAGTGTCACGGGACTGGTGGAGACGTTACTCTTCCGTGGTGTCTCCGGGTTCTGACTTAATCTCAAGAGGAATTCGGGGTCGCAAATAACGGTAGCGTGTCGACCTTGGCACTCAGAACATGTGATCTTGCTTCTGCACTTCTTGGCGAGATGGTTTCGTTTTGTACATTTAAAGCATCGTCCAGACTTCTGAAGGATCTGTCGTTTTTCAGTGAGAGACATGGTTTCGCTGCACACCTCGGTGTCATGGTTTGGCGACTTGCAGAACGCACACTCCTGGTTGTCTGTTCGTTGTAGGAGTGCTGCTGCCGTCCCTCTGTTTGTACACGACCTCGCAGGTTCTTTTGATGTAGCAGACGTAAACTGTTTCTCGCCGGAACTGTCTTTCAGGCGATGATTCGTTTTCTTTGTGCAGGAAGTCCTCTCTCTGCTTTCTACTTCTACACGCAGAAACCTCAGGAGAATTGGCAGTTGACTCCGTTGACCTCGGTCTTGGTCACTGTTACTACTTGACAGGGCATCAGATTGGGTGCTCAGTCGTCGGTGCTCCTCGTCGCGTAAAGCAGTTCTATGGTAGGCAAGAACAAGGTCTTCCGGAAGCAGCCGAAGTATTAATGGGTGCAGAAGTGTAGAGAAGGTTTCTTCGCTCACCCCAAGAGACCTGAGCCCACGGATGTTTCCTTGTAGGTCGTCATATAGTCGCCTGAGCCCTCGGACATCGAGCGATGATCGGATCCGTTGTCTCTCCAATAGCCTGATCATGTGATCATCGATCAACCGTTTTTCGTTGCCGAACCGGGTTTTGAGGATGTTCCGAGCGTCCTCGTAGCAGCTTGCTGTCGCTGGTAGTCCGGCAATCGCCTCAGCGGCTTCTTCTGAGAGAGCAGCTCTCAAGTAGTTGAACTTGTCGGTCGGCGATAACTCTCGGTTATTGTGGACCACCTGTTCAAACTGCTCCCAGAAGGGCGGCCACTGTAGGCTATGTCCGTTGAACCTCAAAAGCTCCAGCTTGGGGAGCTTCACTTTCGCAGATGACCCAGAGGTCTCGTTACCGCTCCGTCTTGTTCGATCGGAGGTCCTGGCACCGTCGGCACTTGCGATGTTAATCTTGAAGGTCAGGCGAGCGGAATAAGCGACGACACGGTCGTTGTACTCAATAGTCCGCGCGTACTCCTGTTCCGCTTCTCCATCTGTCAGCAATGGCTCGATTGCAGCGTCCGTTTCGTTCAGTTGGCCATGTATGGTATTGAGACGAGCGAGAAGAATCCGGAGCACCTCTTCAGCAAGTACTTCGCGTTCCACAGCCGCGTCGATCTCCGAAAGTACTTTGGTGACTTGCGAGCGTTGGATCTTCCGCTTCTGTTTCAGTCTCTCCATCGCCGCGCTCTTAGGCCTCGCTGTCTTGCTTCCCCGATGTCGAGTCTTGAAGCTCTGTTAAATCAACCCTCAGACTCACCGTCCAGCCCGGTAAAGGAAGTTCCCGGGTTTCGGCACCAAAGGATGACGGATCTTTTTTGGTCTGAGGTCGATGCTTCGATCTAATAAAACAAACTAATTTAATGGTCCGACATCGGGTACAGAATTGTCAACGTCGTTCGGGAGCCATCGCATCTTCTTTCTTCTCATCGTAGTGCACAGCTCGTGATCAAGAGGCCGTGGTCGTGGCAGCTCCAATGCTTTGGTCGCGCGCTTGGTCTCTTTTTCCGGTGTCCTCGCGCGCTTTGAATAGTTCCAACACT
>JAZHYW010014503.1:0-20618 GCA_037355805.1 Ixodes ricinus | reverse complement strand
GCAAGGCAATACACCACTTCGGCCCCTGCCCTGGCAGACGGGAGTCCTGGTATGAGCCCGGCCAGGTATGGTTCAGTCTAGTCGCCACTTCTTTTACTATCCCCACTCCCATCTTTCACCCCTTGCCTTCTCCTTCGTTTCACTTTTCTCATTCTCTTCTTTCAATGCCTGGCCTCCTTTGTGGCACCCCGCAGGGGGCACCTGTGAAAGCAGGTGTTTGGAGAGTGGCGTCTCCACGGACCCCGAGCCATGCGGGTTCGCCCGCCCACGTCTGGCTGTGCGTGGCTTTCCCGTGTCCGGGGAAAAGGGCATCCTGGTGGTTGAGCCGAGCCCGGGGTAGGTTTGGACCCTTCGGGGCCCCCCGGGTGAGGCAATACACCACTTCGGCCCCCGCTTCTCGTAGACGGGAGTCCTGGTAAGGCCCGGCCAGGATGATTCAGTCTAGTCGCCTTTTCTTCTACTATCCCCTCCAATCTTTCACCTTTACCTTTCCTGTTTCTTTTACTTCTCTCTCATTTCTCTTACTCCTTTTTCACCCCTCTTTGGCGGCAAGGGCTAACCTTGGGTGGCAATGGACCTCTGTCTTGACCCACACTTGGGTATAGTTTCCCGGCAGCACTGTTAGCGTAACGTCTCCAGCCAAGCCCTTCTTGTTATGGTGCGTTACCTAACCCCTTGTTGGGCTCGGTGGTGGGCGGTGCACCGCGGATTCTGAACACTCTTTGCCCTCCTATGGCGCCCCACCCCTCTAAACCCCGTTCAGGGCACGCCCTTAAAAGGCGCTGCCTTGAACACAAAACCATTGACAAAGATCCCGAGATAGAATCCTTCACAAAGTTTTTTGTTGTTCACTCTCTTGATGAACAGAAGTCAGTTGCGAAGATGTCGCCTTTCATTGTAGCCAAAGTTCTAGAGCACCTTGTAGGGTTTTCCTACAAGGCAAAAAAACTGTACTCTGGAGACCTCCTTGTGGAGGTAAACACCAAAAAACAAAGCGAAGCACTCCTCAACCTGACCACCATTGTTGACGTAAAGGTGTCGGTGAGTCCTCATCGCACACTTAACACCATTCGTGGAGTCCTCTCTGAGGACGACTTTTTGGACACCAGTGAAGAAGAACTCCTCGAGGGACTCAAAAGTTCCGGCGTTGTCGCTGTTAAACGCATCATGTTTCGAAAAAATGGTGAACAAATTCCTTCTAAACATGTTATTCTGACCTTTGAAAAGCACACACTCCCAGAGACCGTCAAGGCAGGATACCTGAACTGCCGCATTCGCCCTTACGTCCCCAACCCCCAGCGGTGCTTCCGTTGCCAACGTTTTGGTCACGGAGCACGCAGCTGCCGAGGGAAGGAGACGTGTGCAAAGTGTGGCAGTCAGGGCCATGTTTCTGACATTTGTGAGGAGGCTGTGGCCCACTGTGTTAATTGCGGTGGACCACACCCCGCTTATTATCGTACCTGTCCCTCGTGGAAACAAGAAAAAGACACCCTTACCATCAAAGTGAAAGAGAACATTTCCTATTCCGAAGCTAAAAAACGATTCTCCTTCGTGTCAAAGGGGAGTTTTGCCGACGTGGTGCGCAGGGGCCCTGCACCACGCTCGGAGTCGAGGGCCACCCAGGTCTCTCCCGAGATCTTGGCGGCCGACTTCAGGGCCCCAGCTCCCCAACAGGGGCAGCGGCAGCTTCCCCCAGTCCCTGGTGGCAGCACGCGTGCTGCTCCCCATCCAAGGACAGGCCGGCAGCAGCCGCGCCTTCCCCCTCTCCTAGGTCCCCTCCTAGGGAGAAGGAGCGAGTTTCTCGCTCTTGCTCGCTGGAGAGGACCCCCTACCAAGGGAGCAGCATGGAGCCCATGCAGCTCCAGTGAAAGGAGGGGACAAGACGAACTCGGGTGAGCCCTTGCCCAGTTCGTCCACCGCTCCTCCAGCCGGCCGTGGCCGGGGCTTGCCCCCGTGGGCCAGGCCGGACAAGCTCCGCATCGACTCCAATGGACACTTCTCAGGAGGGGGAGATGCCAACAGATGTTGACACTCTGTCCACTCCTGGGTCTGACCAGGATGGCATGGAATGGGAGACGCCCTCCCGCAAAGCCAAAAAGAAACAGCCTGTAGTGCCGCCCAAATGATGACCCCGTCAGTAGCCGTATTGTGGCCATATCTTCTTAATTTCCGTTGGCTCTCCATGGTTTTATTTATTTTACTATGTTTCACTCATTATATATTTACATATTTACACACTTTTTAATAGATGACTAAGTTACATTTTATGCAGTGGAACTGCCGCGGTATTTTAAGAAATATTGATGATGTTAACTATTTCATGGATGAGCTTCGGCCCATCGCTCTTGCTTTGCAAGAAACCCACCTTCAATCAAATTCTTTTAACATTTTAAGACATCATCAGGTTTTTAGGAAAGACCGTCCCGCTTCTCCTTCTGGTGGTGTTGCAGTGGTTGTGCAGAGTGGAGTCGCTTGCTCTCAAGTTCCACTCTGCACGCCACTGGAAGCTGTTGCAGTGCGTCTCCTCGTGGACCGCCTTGTAACAGTTGTCTCTTTATACTTGCCACCAAATGTTCCTTTGAATCTTCAAGAGCTGCAGGGACTTGTAGGACAGCTTCCTCATCCTTTTTTAATTTTAGGTGATTTTAACGCTCATCATCCTATGTGGGGTAGTACCCGTCAGGACCCCCGTGGTGGTGTAATTGAACGTCTTTTATTGTCTTCTGGGCTGTGCCTTCTTAACGGGAGAGAGCCAACTTTTTTTAGTGCGGCACACAACTCATTCACATCTATTGATCTTTCTATCGCTTCACCTTCATTACTTCCTTGCTTTTCCTGGAAGGTTCTTCATAACCCCTTTGGAAGTGATCACTATCCAGTTATTTTAGAAAGTACCGTTCCATTGCCTAATCTTTTAAAGCGGGTCCCTAGGTGGAAGTTAGACAAGGCTGACTGGACGCTTTTTAATCTTCACTCCACTTTAGATCCTTCGATTCTTTCTTCTATGTCCCCTGAAAACGCTACACTTCATGTCACTGAGCAAATACTAAGGGCTGCTCAGCAGTCCATTCCACAAACATCTGGTAATATACCCAAAAAATGTAAACCTTGGTGGAATAAGGAGTGTGCCACAACCCGGGCGGACCAAAATAGGGCGTGGGGCAGATTTCGCAGATACCCCACTTCAAGCAACCTTGTTGAGTTCAAGCGACGAAAAGCCAAGGCTCGTCGGACTAGAAAGCAAGCAAAGCGCAAGTCGTGGATAAAGTATCTCTCTTCTCTAACTAGCTTTGTCCCAGCCAAAGAGGCCTGGGACAGATATCGGAAAGTAAATGGAGATTATAGGTGCTTTGCTATTCCAACATTTAACGCTCCTTCTTCATCACTAAGAGACATTGGTAATATACTCGGGGAACACTTTTATAATTCATCTAGTTCGGCCAACTACAGTGCTAACTTTGTACAGTTGAAAGCTCGTGCCGAGCGACAAAAGCTTGTTATGTCGGGAGGAAATTCAGCATCTTATAACCAACCTTTTACGCGATGCGAGCTTGAGATGGCCCTTAATGTAACTAAGCTCTCTGCCCCTGGGCCCGATAGAATTCACTATGAAATGCTTCGCCACCTTTCTTCGGAATCCCTTGAAAACCTTCTCCTCTTTTTCAATCTTTTGTGGAAAAAAGCATGTTTTCCTCAGGCTTGGAAACATGCACATATCATCCCCCTTCTAAAACCTAATAAAGACCCCTCACAACCATCAAGTTATCGCCCAATTGCACTGACGAGCTGCCTCGGGAAAACGTTTGAAAGACTCATAAACAGGCGACTGGTATACATGTTAGAAAGCCAGAGGGTCTTTGATAATAATCAGTGTGGGTTCCGCCGAGGTCGATCTACCCTTGACCACTTAGTTCGCCTGGAAACTGTGATACGCGAAGCATTTGTAAACAGGCAGCACTGTGTTGCGGTTTTTTTCGACTTAGAAAGGGCATATGACACAGCGTGGAGGTATGGGATTCTCCGAAACCTGTATGCTTGTAATATCCGTGGCCGTATGCTTCGATGCATAAAGGAATATCTGACGGACAGGACTTTTCAAGTTCGTCTTGGTTCAGTCCTATCTGATTCCTTTGTCCAAGAAAATGGAGTCCCTCAAGGGGGTGTTTTAAGTGTGACTTTATTTTTGCTAGCAATGAATTCACTCACACGACTGCTGCCACCTTCAATTACATATTCTCTTTATGCTGATGATATACAGATATCATCGTCCTCTTGTAACCTTTCCAGTTGTGAGCGTCAGTTGCAGTTAGCCATAAACAAACTGTCAAAGTGGGCCGACGAAAATGGGTTCAGGTTCTCTGCTTCAAAAACGGTCTGTGTGCCTTTTTCTTTGCGCCGCGGGTTGTCTTTGGATCCATTCCTGGAATTAAATGGAACCCCTATCCCTGTTAGAAAGGAGCATCGATTTCTTGGTGTAATATATGATAAAAAGCTTAACTTTATTTCCCACCTTAAAGCTCTGAAGCAAAAATGCCTTCAGTCCATAAACCTTTTGAAAGTTTTATCTCACAAGTCTTGGGGGTCTGATAGAAAATGTATCCTGCAGTTATACAATGCCCTTGTACGATCTCGTCTTGACTACGGTGCAGTAGTGTATGGATCGGCTCGGCCCTCTGCCCTTAAAATGTTGGACCCAGTTCACCATCTCGGCTTGCGACTGGCAACAGGAGCTTTCCGGACGTCCCCCGTCCTCAGTTTGTATGCTGAATCCAATGAGATGTCCCTGAACAAACGACGTACATATCTTAGTCTAACATATGCTTACAAGATTCTGGCCGACCCTCAGCATCCGACATACTCTTCACTTACAATGTCAAGGTTCTTTCGCCTTTTTGAAAATAAACCAAGTATTGTGACACCGTTAAGCTTCCGTATTAAACATCTTCGCACTTCGCTGCACCTTTCTCTGGACCAGGTCGACCTCATTCGGAAAGCCAACGGTATTCCACCTTGGAAAACACAGCGGGTTGAAGTGGACTGGTCTCTTGCAAAGTTCAACAAGCACGGCATTTCCCATGCTGTAATTAAGCAAGAGTTTGGTGAACTGCAAAATAAGTATGATGGTTATCTTCATGTTTATACAGATGGTGCCAAGACCTCCTCTTTTGTCGGTTGCGCTGTGTATTCTGACAGCTTTTCCAAGGTTCAACGACTTGATTGTATTGCCAGCATTTTTACTGCGGAGCTCTATGCGGTATCAATGGCGATTGAATGCATTATCAATCGGAAAATACTGAGGGCGGTCCTGTTTGTTGACTCTCAAAGTGTGATTCTTGCAGTCTGCTCTCTTAAAGATACTAAAAATATGCTTGTTCAACAAATTCGATATAAACTTAACTGTGCTTTGCATGGAGGTACAAACATAAAGTTTTGTTGGGTGCCCAGTCACATTGGCATACAAGGCAATGAAGAAGCCGACAAGCTTGCAGGGTCTGCCGGTAACCTTTCACAATCGCTGTCTTGTTTACCCTATCAAGATATTAAGCCCTTGGTGAAGTCCTCGATTCTTCATTCTTGGCAATTGGAATGGGACATGGAGTGCGATAACAAACTCCATGTTACCAAACCTGCTTTGGGAGTTTGGGAAAGCTCTTCATCCAAGAGCCGACTTCATGAAACGTTGTTGTGCCGTCTGAGAATCGGACACTCTTTTATAACCCATAGGTATCTGCTTTCGGGAGGAGATCCTCCAGTCTGCGATCAGTGTGGTGATAGGCTCACTGTTTTGCATATCTTGTGGTTGTGTCCCGGCCTAGAGCCCAAGCGCCGCATTCATTTCCCTGAATTTTTTCAACATCATATCCCATTTCATCCTGCTCTCCTTCTAGGAGAGAATCCTCTGGTCCCTTTTGAACGAGTAATAGAATTTCTTAGTAGTGTTGGCCTTTTACACCGACTCTAGCTTCTTGGTTATCCGTTTGTAAAACCCGTTTTATAGTAGAATGATGCCATCAATTAGTTTGGCGCAGATGGCCTCGTAGCTATTGCGCCATAAACCCCCAAAATCTCTCTCTCTCCTTTGGCGGCAAGGGCTAACCTTGGGTGGCGACAGACCCCTTGTCCTAAACCACACTTGGTTATAGTACCTGGGCAGTGCTAATAGTTTAACGGTTCCAGCAAAGCCCTTTTTGTTATGGTCCGTTAACTATTCCCTTGTTGGGCTCCGTGGTGGGCGGCACACCACAGGTTCTGAAGACTCTCCGCCTCTTATGGCTGCCCCCTCCTCCAAACCCAACACGGTGCGTCCCCCTAAAGGGGTTGCTCCGTACTTACTTTTGAAAAAGCACCAGAACCACCAAAGTATCCAAGATTTCTTGTCATTCAAGCCCTAGATGAAGAAAAGCCACTAGCTAAACTCTCGCCTTTCCTAGTGTCAAAATGCCTTGATGCCATCATTGGCAAAGCTTTCAAGGCGAAAAAGCTTTCTGGTAACCTTCTTGTCGAGGTTGAAACAGAAGTTCAAAGCAGAACGCTTCTAAAACAGACATGTCTAGGCGAACACCAGATAAAAGTCAGCCCACATCGGACACTGAATAGTGTTCGAGGTGTCATCTCTGAGGCTGATCTGATAGATTGCACTGAAGATGAAATTCTGGCTGGACTCCAGAAACAGGCAGTGGTGGCCGTCAAGCGGATCACCATCCGTAAAGACGGGCAGGAGCAGCCAACCAAGCATTTGATCCTGACCTTTGAGCTGCATACGCTTCCTGCTACCGTTAAAGCTGGTTACCTACACTGCAAAGTCCGGCCTTTTATTCCCAATCCACAAAGATGTTTCCGATGTCAGCGCTTCGGGCATGGCTCGCGAAACTGTCGGGGCCGTGAAACTTGTGCAAAGTGTGGCAGCAATGACCATGTTGCTGACATTTGTGAGAATACTCTCAAATGTGTCAACTGCCAAGGCAACCATCCTGCTTATGCCAGAACATGCCCACAGTGGAAACAGGAAAAAGAAATCCTAACCCTTAAAGCACAAAAGAACATTACCTACCAGGAGGCAAAACAACAGCATTCCTTTTTTGCAAAAGGAACATTTGCCCAGGCGGTGCGAAGGGGACCAGCACCGCGAACTGAATCGAAGGCCACCCAGGTCTCGCCTGAGGCCCTGGCAGTGGCTCTTCAGTCCCCAACCCCCAGCAGCGGCTGCAGCTTCCTCCGGTTTCTGGAGGGAGCGCACCAGCTGCTTCTCGACCACGGGACAAACAGGGAGCCCCTCTGTCTGTCCCTACTCCGAGGTCCCCCCCCAGGGAGAAGGAGCGAGAGTCTCGCCCCAACTCACAGGAGAGGGCCTCGTCCAAGGAGCGGCATCGCGCCGCTCCTTCAACAGCTGAGGGGCGGGGACGGATGGAGTTGGGCGACGCACAGCCCGGCACCTCCACTGCTGCCCCTTTAAGTGAGGGCGGTCGTGGCCGGGGAGTTCGGCCCCGTGCCTCGACATTGCCCCGACCTATACAACAAGCCTCGTCTCAAGAGGTGGAGGCGAGAGACGAGGCCACCGAGGCTTCCGCTCCTTCGTCCGACCAGGACGACATGGAGTGGGAGACAGCCAAATCTAAGAAAAAAACAAAAAAGCCGGTAATTCCACCAAAGTAGTTTTCTTGTGGGAACTACATTCCTGGATTGGATTAATTGACTGTGTTCCGTATACCCTCATCTACTTCCGATATTAATGCCTCCACTTCTCCTTCAATGGAACTGTCGAGGCTTACTTGCAAATTATGATGATGTTACTGACCTGCTAGAGGAACACAGTCCCATTGCCTTCTGTCTGCAAGAGACTCACCTGAAGGAAAGTCACTCGAAAATCCTGAAGCATTTCCAGCTGTTTCGCAAGGATCGTCAACATTCGAGCCATTCGTCTGGAGGTTCTGCTGTTGTCCTACAACGCTCGGTCCCTTGCACTGAAGTTCCCTTAAACACATCACTAGAGGCTGTTGCTGCCCGTATACTGATTGACCGTTTAATAACCATTTGTTCTGTATACATACCTCCAAATTATCACCTAGAGTATAAAGAGCTTGAAGCTCTTTGTGATCAACTACCTCCTCCTTTTGTGCTCGTAGGCGATTTTAATGCTCATAACCCTCTGTGGGGAAGTGCACGAAGGGATACACGAGGAGCACTTATTGAACGTTTTTTGCTTTCAACAGGATTGTGTTTGCTCAACTCTAAAGAGGCTACACACTTTTCCACAGCAACACATACATTCACATCAATCGACCTTTCACTTGTGCATCCGACTTTACTTCCGCTGTTGTCATGGAGAGTCATCCCTAATCCCTACGGCAGTGATCATTTTCCCATTATTTTAGATTTCCAGAATCATCCTGTCACACTTCCAACACGGTCACCTCGGTGGAAGTCTGACAAAGCTAACTGGACACTTTTTAAACAATCATCTCTTTTAGCTATTACATCCCTCCATCAGCTCTCTGTCGATGAGGCAACAGGTCATATCACAAAACACATACTAGAAGCTGCTATGCTTGCAATACCAATGACGTCCACTCACCTCCCCAAACGGCCTAAGCCGTGGTGGAATCAGGACTGCAAAGAGGCCAAGAAGGAACAAAATAAAGCATGGGGCATATTTAGACGATATCCTACGCCAAGTAATCTTATTTCGTTCAAGAAAATGAAAGCGCGTGCACAATTTGTCCGCAGGCGGTCAAAGAAGAATTGTTGGGAGAAGTATGCATCTTCTGTAAACAGTCGGGCAACACCAAAGGAGGTTTGGGATCGAGTTCATAAAATTAATGGCTCATATCATGCTTTTTCCGTTCCTCTTTTGACAAAAAAATGGAATATGCCCTGAAAGCCTCAAGGAACAGGCAGATATCCTTGGAGAGCATTTCGAGTTTGTTTCTAGCTCAAGAAACTACACACCTACATTTCTTAGACACAAAGCACAGATGGAAAAGAAGGCTGTGAACATTTCGGGTGGTTTTCAAGATCCCTACAATGCCCCATTCACATTGCGTGAACTTGAAATGGTTCTCCATTGTCCTAAACAGACTGCACCCGGTCCAGATGGAGTTCATTACATTATGCTCCAACATCTTCATCCTTCAACTCTTGAACTTATCCTATGCCTTTTTAATAAAATCTGGTCTGAAAGCCATTTTCCGTTCGCTTGGAAGGTTGCCTTCGTGGTTCCCCTGCTGAAGCCAGGAAAGAATCCTTCGTGTGCATCTAGCTACAGGCCTATAGCTTTGACAAGTTGTTTATCAAAGACTCTTGAAAGAATGATCAACAGAAGGCTTATGCATTTTCTTGAAAATAACAGCATTCTAGACAGATACCAGTGCAGATTTCGATCTTCCCGATCCACAGTAGACCACTTGGTTTGTTTCGAAACAGCCGTGAGAGAGGCGTTTGTGAACAAACAGCACTGTCTTTCCGTGTTTTTGATCTGGAGAAGGCGTATGATACTGCCTGGCGATTTGGAATACTGCAGGACCTAATCGACATTGGTATTCGTGGGCGCATGCTCGGCGCAATTAAAAGTTATCTAGAGTGTCGTTCATTTCGTGTAAAGCTGGGTACCACTTTCTCTCGAGAGTTTTTGCAGGAGAATGGAGTTCCCCAGGGTGGTGTACTTAGCGTCACCCTTTTTATTATAAAAATGAATTCCATTGCCCGTGTAATACCTCGTTCAGTTCAGTATTCTATCTACGTTGATGACCTCCAGGTTTCAGTATCATCATGCAATCTTTCCATCTGTGAGAGGAGGGTTCAAGTGGCAATCAATAATCTGACAAGCTGGGCTAATACAAATGGTTTTAAGTTTTCTACAGAAAAGACTGTCTGTGTATGCTTTTCTCGTCGGCGAGGATTTTTTCTAGAACCCTCCTTAACCATCTATGGACTTCCGATCATGGTGAAAAGTGAACACAAGTTTCTAGGTCTTCTCTTAGATTCAAAGCTAACGTTTGTTCCACACATTAAGCAATTAAAGTCAAAGTGCATCAAATCACTCAGCATTCTCAAAGTGTTGTCCCATCAATCTTGGGGTTCTGATCGACTGTGTCTTCTGCGCATTTATCGCGCAGTAATTCGCTCCCGACTCGATTATGGCAGTTTTGTGTATGGTTCAGCCAAAGCTTCAGCATTGAAGATGTTGGACCCCATTCATAATCAGGGGCTACGGCTAGCCACCGGTGCTTTCTGCACTTCTCCGATTGTCAGCCTCTATGCAGAGGCTAATGAATATTCTCTAGAGAAAAGACGTTTCGCTTTGGGGTTTATGTATTCACTCCGAGTAAGATCAGTCCCTCTCCACCCAGCTCTTGAATCGGTTGAACAAACCAAGTTTGAGAGGACTTTTCAAAATAAGCCAAGTATCGTCCCTCCCTTTGCTCTGAGGCATGCTAAGGCGGCAGAGTACTATGACCTTGACCCAAAGCCCCCTGTGACAAAGTACATAAGCTCTGCAGCTCCTTGGGAATATTCGTTCATTCACTGTAACTTCACTTTGACGAAACACAGAAAGAAAGATACCCCGGATGAAGTGCTGAGGCAAGAATTTTCTGAAATACAAAGCCAGTACCAACATCACTTCAGCATTTACACAGATGGCACTAAAACAGATTCTTTTGTTGGTTGTGCAATGGTTGGACCATCTGTTCGCCATGTAAAGAAACTTAACCCTTCTGCCACAATTTTAACAGCAGAGTTGCAGGGTTTACTACTTGCTGTGGAGTATACACTTAAGAAAAGGCTTCGTCGCTCTGTAGTCTACGACGGACTCTTTAAGTGCATTAAAAGCCCTTGTTTCACTAAATTCAGTCAAAAATCCTTTGGTTGCTCAGCTGCAAGATAAGATAATATCAGCCATCAAAACTGGGTACGAAATTATTTTCTGCTGGGTGCCAAGTCACGTTGGCATCCCGGGTAACGAGGAGGCAGACCAGGCTGCTCGCTCAGCCATCACACACTTTGTGGACACAAGAGAAATCCTCCAAAAGATTACTGTAAGAATGTGACAGTGATGGAAGTGCTGCTCCATTTGCGCCAAATTGCGCCATGAACGAAAGTCTGCTACATCTCGCGCCAAAGCGCCATTTTCGCGCAGACTTGCGCCATACCTGCGCCAGAATGGGCTTAAAGCAAAATTTAAAAATAATTTAATATTGGTCGGCCCTAATATTTCGAAAAGTAGAAGGAAAGAAAAATGTACGAATATATTTCACGGCGTTGCTACTGGACATAAAATTTGTTTCATCTTAGGTCCGAGCACAATTCAAAGCTCGCACGCATACAACCTCGAACACACATACTAAAAGCGCGAGTCACGGGGCATTCACTGCACCCGATTGGTTTAGCCGATGAAAAAACACGCTCAGGAGACGAATGCCATGATGTCGCGCTTTTATGCTGTTTGATTGGTCCCATTGGCTTGTAGAGTCGGCTGTAGCGTAGACTTCAGGTGAAGCGAAATATAGGAATTGTTCGTGCATCGCTCTGGCCGGTTGATGCGCTGGCCAGTTGATCGCCGACATCGTCTAAACCACCAGACGATTTCTGCGATGTTAGGAACTAAAAGTCTCCAGAAAACTTTGCAACAAAGTAGGCTGGTGGTATACTGTGATAAGACAGAACCAGGATGTTGTGCTCCTAATGAAATCACTTGATTATCATGTCTGCCACATGCTTTCGTGCCGTGACTACAGAGTACCGCGGCACTTGTGCCGCTCCCGTCAACCTTAACTACATCTCACCACACATGAGCGTGCATGCGTCGGGCTTCACCGCTTTGCACCGGAGTGCTAGGAGCAGCGACTGACCTGTTGTAGGGTTAGCGCAATAGGCACGGAATTCATTCTGAGGATTATTAGATTGACCTTCATTGTCTTCCTTGCAGATTAATCTCTAATAATTGTTTTTTTTTAAAAAGGAAACAGCCGAGAAAAAAAGAAAAAACAAAGCCACGGGTCTCTATTTTTGAATACGGTAGTTCTTGTGCAGCTGTCGAATGAACGAGCAGCGAACTTCGATTTAACTCTGGTTCCAACGCCGCCGAAAAGAAGTGTCACATTTAAAGTACAAGTGTAGGCTTTCATGATAGTTGTCAGTGGTTGGTTTTGTAGTTTATGATATTAGAGTCTCGAGTTTGGCAGGTTCATAAAACTTGGGGGACGCGTCTTCATTGGTGTAGCGGGTATGTTGGTTTTTGCAGGCACTTTGCAGAAATTATATTTACGAACCAATTAAACTACCGAGTGTAAAACGAGGATGAGAGGGAGACTTTATCGCAACTGTGGGTTTGGGCTATGATTTATTTTCAACCATTTTTGGTACCCGTTTTATATTGCCATGCGCCAAGTAGGCAGCGCTTCCGTGGCCTAACGGTTATCGCTCTTGCCTCCCACGCGAAGAGCCAGGGTTCGATTCCCGGGAGTTAAGTGTCCTTTTATTTATTCTTGCAGTTTAATGTTCTGGTGAATTCGAGAACTCTGTCGCCTGTTCGAGGTGCGAATGTTCTAGTCGCCGAACCTTCCAGGTTGATTGTTCCAGAAGACAACGCGATTGCATAAGGGGCTCCGCGTGGCGATCTGCAGTCAGTTTCGCCCCAGCGTTCGACTGTGCTGTCACGCCGACCTCGACGCCCGCGACGCTCTGTTCTCTTCTGTTCCATTTTTATTTTTGGGCACAAGTTCGCCCCATTAAATGTTTAGTTTCTTCAGTTTTATCGCCCCATCACTTGTCATTCGTGACAATATGGACTCTGCTCTGACCAAAGCCTTATTTAAAAAAAAGGCTGTATTTCTTTTGCATTCTATTTGTTTTTATTACAAAATGTGATAAGTAATATGCTCCAGTATCAAGGAGGAGCTGTCAATCATTATCACAGACAAACTAATTTATAAATGCAATCACTTTTTTCATTTTCAATCAATGCACTATCAGATGTTGGCATCTGCTCCAAATGCGTCAGCGGCTGCTCCAAACCAGTGTTTTGAATGCTCCAGAACCTGCTACAAAAGAATCAAATGCTGCTTCCATCACTGATGTGAGACGTTCCATAATGCAGAAATGGCAACATGAATGGGACCGCGAAGTAAACAACAAGCTACATGCGGTGAAGCACCTATTGAAGGAATGGGAGAGTGCCCGGCATCGCGAGCGTTTCTACGAGGTGATTCTCTGCCGTCTAAGGATTGGCCATACACGACTAACGCACGGGCATCTTCTGCGTGGCGAAGATTCTCCGGAGTGCGAGCATTGCCATAGCCATCTAACCATACATCATATTTTACTTGAATGTAATGCGTATGGCCCAGAGCGCCTTGACCATTTTTCGCAGCTATACAAGGAGCATACCCCTTTACATCTTATGATTTTACTTAGCGACGAACCTCTTATTCCACACTCTTGTGTTTTTAATTTCCTTAAAGCAGTCGGCCTTCTACACCGACTGTGATTTTGTTTTAAGTCCCTGAAGTCATATTCATACCTTTTACACTTATACACACCTCATGGTCATAGTTTTATCACATCATCTGCTACTAGAGCTCTTTCTTCTCCCTAACCCTTTTTGGCAATAGTTTATGTACCTGGCGCATTATAGCCTTAGTTGCTTTTGCGCCACTAAAACCCAATTCAATTAAATTCAATTCATATTTTACTTGAATGCAATGCGTATGGCCCAGAACGCCTTGACCATTTTTCGCAGCTATACAAGGAGCATACCCCTTTACATCTTATGATTTTACTTGGCGACGAACCTCTTATTCCACACTCTTGTGTTTTTAATTTCCTTAAAGCAGTCGACCTTCTACACCGACTGTGATTTTGTTTTAAGTCCCTGAAGTCATATTCATACCTTTTACACTTATACACACCTCATGGTCATAGTTTTATCACATCATCTGCTACTAGAGCTCTTTCTTCTCCCTAACCCTTTTTGGCAATAGTTTATGTACCTGGCGCATTATAGCCTTAGTTGCTTTTGCGCCACTAAAACCCAATTCAATTAAATTCAATTCATATTTTACTTGAATGCAATGCGTATGGCCCAGAACGCCTTGACCATTTTTCGCAGCTATACAAGGAGCATACCCCTTTACATCTTATGATTTTACTTGGCGACGAACCTCTTATTCCACACTCTTGTGTTTTTAATTTCCTTAAAGCAGTCGACCTTCTACACCGACTGTGATTTTGTTTTAAGTCCCTGAAGTCATATTCATACCTTTTACACTTATACACACCTCATGGTCATAGTTTTATCACATCATCTGCTACTAGAGCTCTTTCTTCTCCCTAACCCTTTTTGGCAATAGTTTATGTACCTGGCGCATTTTGGCCTTAGATGCTTTTGCGCCACTAAAACCCAATTCAATTCAATTCAACCTCGATCTCTCCTTACTTTATTACGAGGAGACGGGCAGCCGCCTCTTCATCAGTAGTGTCCACCGCGATGATGTTCCACCTGAGGTTGATGTGTGTGGTGCAGGCCCTGCCCGCGATCAGACTGATGTCCCGCCCCAAACGTGCCCGCTGCCGTTCTGAAGGTGGGGGGCATGGCTCGCTGCCCGCTCCTCCGCGTCCAACGTCCAGCCTCCCTCCTCTGCCGACTCTCCTCCAGGGGGATGGAGATCGTCGCCGCAGTCGTCATCGCGCAGATCCTCGAAGATGTTCGCAGAGTGAAAACGGGGGTCGAGAGGGGCAGACCCAGAGCTCGCTGCCAGCGCGGGCTCCGCCGGGACAGTGAGGGGCCGGGGGCGATATCTCTCCCCCTCCCATCCCCCGGGCAGGATGAAGATCTTGAGCGGGCATTGACGCCATCTTTGCCTCCCGGTGCGGGGGAGCCAACCGGTAGGGACTTTCCATTGTCCCTCATTGCCCCCATTACGGGAGCCGAGGCCGTGGTCTCTCCGTCCCGCCCGGTTTGGTCCGTCATCTCTGCAGCGACGGTCTGGTCCGTCATCTCGGCAGCGGCGGTCCCGATGGGCCGCTGGCTGTCGGTCACAGTGCCTTGGTGGCCCTCGGGAGCTTTTTCGGGGTATGCGGCCCGGGTCCACGCCCCCGACTCCGTCGCAGTAGCACCCGAGAAATTCGCACAGCAAGCAACCCAAAATCCAAACTGCGCTGCGCAAAAAAAAAATAAAAAAAATATATATACTTTTTTTTGCTTTATGTTTGATCTTTTTATTTTTTTTAACGCCTTTTTACAAGGCGTTTTGTTTGCCCACGCTGTCCATGCATTCGCGAGCCTCGCTGCACCAGGATAAAAAAGTGTGTTCATTTTGCGCGCGTGGAGGAGGGGGTCAATATTTTGACGTCCGAGTTAAGGGTGCGTTTATTAAGCGAGTGAAAAAAAAAGTCGCAATTTTGAGAGCCGACTTGGGGAGTGCGTTCATTACGCGAGTGCGTTCATTGTGCGAGTAAATACGGTATTACAAAATTTCGAAACATTTCTTACTATACTCCGTTCAGCCTAAGGCGCTTTCACACCGGCAATGTAAAGCAGTCGCGCGTTGCAACAAGATGGCGTCGCAAAAACACTGGCGTGCTTCGATGAGCGAGTCTCTTGTCGAAAACATTCGCTCCGAATGCTGCTGATTGCCTCAGCCGCTCCGCAGCTAGATTGTATCGCAAAAAGTAGGGTCAGCTAACGACTGCTCAAATAGCTCGCACTGAAGCCGCGATGGCTCTAGTCTCAGCTGAAAGGTGTGTTCACACTGCGATGCAATCTGCAGTCGCCAGTGATGAACTTTTATCGCAATGCGACCATCAGCGGAGACTAGAAGCCGACGCGATTCGTGCAGCAAGTGCTCGCAGTGCTTTGGTTGCGCTGAGCCTGAGCGTTCGCACATATGTTAGCAAGAACAGAAAACTCATGTTGAAGGCGGAGCTTCTAGTCTCAGCTAACGATGAACAGAGTATAGTCGAAACACCTTTGCTGTTGCTTGAAAAACTGGATGTAAATTAGCAACTCGCGCGAAGCCCGGTAACGCGAAACTGTTGCAAGTAAAGAGCTACAAAGTGCGGTGTAAACCGACCTTTACGCAGAGTGAGCAGCGTTGTTTCTCTTTTACTGCTCCCTGCAGGGGCACCTGTGAAAGCAGGTGTTTGGAGAGTGGCGTCTCCACGTACTGCCCCGCAGGGGCGCCTGCACCATTGGTGCTAGGTGTTAGTGACCCAGGAGAAAATCGGTCCACTTCCAGCTGGATTATGGAACTGGAAATGAGGCAGTCCAGCTGGATTCCAGCTGGGTCAGCGGTTCCAGTTGGATCCAGCTGGAATCCAGCTGGACTGCCTCATTTCCAGTTCCATAATCCAGCTGGAAGTGGACTGATTTTCGCCTGGGGAGTAGCATCACCACGGACCCCAGCCACGTGGGCCACCATACCCGCACGCAGGGGGCACCTACTTCATAGTAGGTGCTTGGTGAGTGGCGTCACTACGAACCCCGAGCCATGTGGGTTCGCCCACCCACGCCTGGCTGTGCGTGGCGTACCCGTGTCCGGGGAAAAGGGGACCCTGGCGGTTGAGCTGAGCCCGGGGTATGTTTGGACCCTTCGGGGCCCCCCGGGCGAGGCAATACACCGCTTCGGCCCTTGCTTCTCGTAGACGGGTGTCCTGGCTTGGCCCGACCAGGATGATTCAGTCAGTCGCCTCTTCTACCCTCTTCTTCCTTCTTTCACTTTTCCTTCCACCTCTTTCCCTTTTCTTCCTCACTCTCTTCCTTCCTTTTTCACCCTCTTAGGCGGCAAGGGCTAACCTTGAGTGGAAACAGGTCCTGTCCCTGCATCCACACTCGGTTATAGTGCCCGGGCAGCACTGGTAGAGTAATTGTGTCAGCCAAGCCTTTCTTTGCTATGGCACATTACCTACCCCTTGTTGGGCTCCGTGGTGGGCGGTGCACCCGGGCACTGAACTTTTCTCCCATCTTTATGGGTTCTAGACAAAAAACCTCTGATCGGGCCCTGAAAAGGGTCCGCACCGAAGCCATCACCGCAAAAACACCTGACCTTCCTCCAAGATTCTCCAAGTTTCTAGTTATTCATTCTGAAGGCGATAAACACCTCTCACAAATGTCCCCATTCTTAGTAGCAAAGGTACTTGAAGCTGGAATAGGGAAAAACTACAAGGCAAAGAAAATGAGCTCCGGCGATTTACTTGTTGAGGTGGAAACAAATCAGCAGAGTACTGCACTACTAGGCCTAACGTCTATTTCTGGTTATGATGTCTCTGTCTGTCCTCACCGAACGTTAAACAGCATTCAAGGAGTGATCTCCGAAGATGACCTTCTTGACACCTCGGAGAGTGAAATTGTTGAAGGTCTCTCCGACCAAGGTGTCACAGCTGCAAGGCGGATCACCATGCGTCGTGACGGGACCGAAGTCAAGACCAAACATGTTGTACTTACCTTCCAATCGACCATCCTTCCTGAAGCTGTGAAAGCTGGGTACCTGCGCTGCAGGGTTCGGCCTTATGTGCCAAACCCGCGTAGATGCTTCAAGTGCCAGAGATTTGGCCATGGCTCTCAGAGCTGCCGTGGAAAGGCCACCTGTGCGAAGTGTAGCAAAACCGACCACGAAGCGGATGCATGTACTAACAACCCACACTGTGTAAACTGCTCAGAACCTCACCCAGCATATTCCAGATCATGCAAGAAATGGAAAGACGAGAAAGAGATCCTCACCTTGAAAGTTAAGGAAAACCTTTCTTTCCCTGAAGCACGCCGTCGCTTCGCATTCGTGCAGAAACCCCGCAGGGGGCACCTGTGAAAGCAGGTGTTTGGAGAGTGGCGTCTCCACGGACCCCGAGCTCCGCAGGGGGCGCCTGCACCTTAGGTGCTAGGTGCTTGGTGAGTAGCGTCACCACGGACCCCAGCCACGTGGGCCACCATACCCGCACGCAGGGGGCACCTACTTTATAGTAGGTGCTTGGTGAGTGGCGTCACTACGAACCCCGAGCCATGTGGGTTCGCCCACCCACGCCTGGCTGTGCGTGGCTTAACCCGTGTCCGGGGAAAAGGGGACCCTGGTGGTTGAGCTGAGCCCGGGGTGTGTTTGGACCCTTCGGGGCCCTCCGGGTGAGGCAATACACCGCTTCGGCCCCTGCTTCTCGTAGACGGGTGTCCTGGCTTGGCCCGACCAGGATGATTCAGTCAGTCGCCTCTTCTACCCTCTTCTTCCTCCTTTCACTTTTCCTTCCACCTCTTTCCCTTTGCTTCTACACTCTCTTCCTTCCTTTTTCACCCTCTTAGGCGGCAAGGGCCAACCTTGAGTGGAAACAGGACCTGTCCCTGCAACCACACAAGGGTATAGTGCCCGGGCAGCACTGGTAGAGTAATTGTGTCAGCCAAGCCTTTCTTGCTATGGCACATTACCTACCCCCTTGTTGGGCTCCGTGGTGGGCGGTGCACCCGGGCACTGAACCTTCTTTCCCATGTTATGGGTTCTCGTACAAAAACCTCTCTCGATCGGCCCCTGAAAAGGGTCCGCACCGAAGTTCAAGCTACAAAGACACCACCACCTACACCTGCCAGATTCCCCAAGTTTCTAGTTCTTCACTCCGAAAGTGACAAACAGCTTTCGAAATTATCTCCTTTCCTTGTCGCAAAGACACTCGAGGGTGTTGTCGGCAAGGAATTTAAAGCAAAGAAAATGCCATCCGGTGACCTACTTGTCGAGATCGAGTCAAGCGAGCAGAGTACTGCACTACTAGGTTTAACATCTGTTTCTGGATGTGACATCTCTGTCTCTCCCCACCGAACATTAAACAGCATCCAAGGAGTTATTTCCGAGGATGACCTTCTTGACACCTCTGAGAGTGAAATTGTTGAAGGCCTTTCTGACCAAGGTGTCACAGCTGCAAGGCGGATCACCATGCGTCGTGATGGGAACGAACTCAAGACCAAACATGTTGTACTCACCTTCCAATCGACCATCCTTCCTGAAGCTGTGAAGGCTGGGTACCTGCGCTGCAGGGTTCGGCCTTATGTGCCGAACCCCGTAGATGCTTCAAGTGCCAGAGATTTGGCCATGGCTCTCAGAGCTGCCGTGGAAAGGCCACCTGTGCGAAGTGTAGCAAGACCGACCACGAAGCTGATGCATGTACTAACAACCCACGCTGTGTAAACTGCTCAGAACCTCACCCAGCATATTCCAGATCATGCAAGACATGGAAAGACGAGAAAGAGATCCTCACCTTGAAAGTTAAGGAAAACCTTTCTTACCCTGAAGCACGCCGTCGCTTCGCATTCGTGCAGAAACCCCCGCAGGGGGCACCTGTGAAAGCAGGTGTTTGGAGAGTGGCGTCTCCACGGACCCCGAGCTCCGCAGGGGCGCCTGCACCTTAGGTGCTAGGTGCTTGGTGAGTAGCGTCACCACGGACCCCAGCCGCGTGGGCCACCATACCCGCACGCAGGGGCACCTACTTCGGTAGGTGCTTGGTGAGTGGCGTCACTACGAACCCGAGCCATGTGGGTTCGCCCACCCACGTCTGGCTGTGCGTGGCGTACCCGTGTCCGGGGAAAAGGGGACCCTGGTGGTTGAGCTGAGCCCGGGGTTTGTTTGGACCCTTCGGGGCCCCCGGGCGAGGCAATACACCGCTTCGGCCCCTGCTTCTCGTAGACGGGTGTCCTGGCTTGGCCCGACCAGGATGATTCAGTCAGTCGCCTCTTCTACCCTCTTCTTCCTTCTTTCACTTTTCCTCCCACCTCTTTCTCTTTTCTTCTACCTCTCTTCCTTCCTTTTTCACCTTCTTAGGCGGCAAGGGCCAACCTTGAGTGGAAACAGGTCCTGTCCCTGCATCCACACTCGGTTATAGTGCCCGGGCAGCACTGGTAAAGTAATTGTGTCAGCCAAGCCCTTCTTGCTATGGCACATTACCTACCCCTTGTTGGGCTCCGTGGTGGGCGGTGCACCCGGGCACTGGATCTCCTCCCATCTCTCATGGGTTCCCAAGCTAAACCTCCCTCTGATCGGGCTTCGAAGGGTCCGCTACCAGAATCCCTTTGAAAGACATGACCTCACCCCCTCCTACATTCCCTAAATTTTTGGTTATCCACTCTGAAGAGCGATACACCACTCTCCAAGATGTCCCCCTTTCTTGTTGCAAAAGTGCCTAGAAAGTGCTGTCGGAAAGAACTTTAAAGCCAAAAAGATGCCCTCAGGTGACCTACTCGTGGAAATTGAATCCAGACAGCAGAGTACTGCACTCCTTGCTTTGAATTCTGTGTCGGATCACAAAGTGACTGTTTCACCCCATCGTACTCTTATGCTATTCCCCGCAGGGGCACCTGTGAAAGCAGGCGTTTGGAGAGTGGCGTCTCCCCACGGACCCGAGCCATGCGGGTTCGCCCGCCCACGTCTGGCTGTGCGTGGCTTTCCCGTGTCTGGGGAAAGGGGCATCCTGGTGGCTGTGCCGAGCCCGGGTAGGTTTGGACCCTTCGGGGCCCCCGGGTGAGGCAATACACCACTTGGCCCCCGCTTCTCGTAGACGGGAGTCCTGGTAAGGCCGGCCAGGATGATTCAGTCTAGTCGCCACTTCTACTATCCCTCCCTGCATCAGCCTTGTCTTCTCTCCTTTTCACTCTTCTC
>JAZHYW010014501.1:0-68581 GCA_037355805.1 Ixodes ricinus | reverse complement strand
AAATCCTTTGTATGGCCGGCTATAGCAAATTGGCCCAATTAGCTATAGCCGCTTCTATGGCTGTCTATAGCTTTTCCTATGGTCTTCCCTATGGTTGTCTATAGCTTTTTCAATGGAAAGTTCGCTATCGAATTTTGTATGGCTTATTCTATGGGTCTCTTTAGAAAGGATGCTATAGCCCCCTATGGCTTTCCTTTTGGTTCCTTTGGCCGTCTATAGCTTTTTCTAAGGTCTGCTATAGAGATCTCTATGGCTTACTTTATGGGTTTTTTTAGACACCGTGCTATAGCTGCCTATGGCTTTTCTAATGGTTTCTTTAGCCGCCTATTGCTCTTTGTATGGTTCGCTATAGCTCATTCTATAGTTCGTCCTATGGTTCTCCATACCCATCGTGCTACAGCTGCCTATGGCATTTCCTATGGTTCCTTTAGCCGCCTATAGCTTCTTGTATGGTCTGCTATAGAGATCTCTATGGCTTACTCTATGGATCTTTTTAGACACCGTGCTATAGCTGCCTATGGCTTTTCTTATGGTTTCTTTAGCCGCCTATTGCTCTCTGTATGGTTCGCTATAGCTTCTTCTATAGCTCGTCTTATGGTTCTTTATACCCATCCTGCTACAGCTGCCTATAGCATTTCCTATGGTTGCTTTAGCCGCCTATAGCTTCTTGTATGGTCTGCTATAGAGATCTGTACGGCTCACTCTATGGATCTTTTTAGACACCGTGCTATAGCACCCTATGGCTTTTTCTATGGTTCCTTTAGCCTCCTATTGCTCTCTGTATGGTTTGCTATAGCTTCTTCTATAGCTCGTCTTATGGTTCTCTATACCCATCGTGCTACAGCTGCCTATGGCATTTCCTATGGTTCCTTTAGCCGCCTATAGCTTCTTGTATGGTCTGCTATAGAGATCTCTATGGCTTATTTTATGGGTCTTTTTAGACACCGTGCTATAGCAGCCTATGGCTTTTTCTATGGTTTCTTTAGCCGCCTACTGCTCTCTGTATGGTTTGCTATAGCTTCTTCTATAGCTCGTCTTATGGGTCTCTTTACCATCGTGCTATAGCTGCCTGTAGTTTTTCTTTTTACCGCCATCGTATGAAATGTGAATCAAATTATTTGTTGTCACTGTACATCTTTAAAAAAAACTTGTAAGACGTGTCGAACTTCATAACCCCATTTAAAACAAAGAGCTAACATTTCAACAAAAACAACAACAAAAAACAAATGCACTCACCCAGGTGTTTGCAAAAGCACAGGTAAACAGACACAAGGAATCGTTTTCAAATCTCCTAGAAGTTTATTACACACAGCCCATTCTGTAGACAATCACAAACTAAACAATATGTAATATGTGAAGAGGTACTACTGAGCTGTTACACAACCGAGAATATTGCAAAGCAAACAAGAACCAAAGGCAATTCCTGGGTAGTGTCTAGTCTCCCGGCAGCCGGCCGAATTTCCCCCGAAATTCCACTGCCAGTCGCAACTCATTGGCGCTTCAATCAGTTCATCGAACAACGTTTCATCGACAGATCGTTTCATCAACACGTGATGTTTATAAACAACTCAAAATATGTTCTTTTTTTATAATGAGTTGTTGCAGACTCGCCAAGAAGTGGCGTGAACGGGTGGGCTGGGTCGGTGAGCATGCGCCTCAGGAATACAGGCGCGACGAAATGTCCCTGTAGCGTGCAATTCGCGTAACGAGTGTCGACGAAACGTTAGTGTCGACTAAAAGTGTGTCCAGGAAACGTGTATCCACAAAAGGTGTTCATGAAGCGTTTTTTCACAAAACGCAGGGAGAATAAGAAAGTCAGTATTCTAACTGCAATTTTCACATCATTTCAGACAGCTAATGGCAGGCGACTACGGTCGAATTTCGGGGAAATTATTCTCCCAGCTGTCAGAAGATAGGCACTGCCAGGAGGTAGACACTACAGAACGGTCAATTGTCGCCGAGTAGGTTGCAGCGCACTTACGTTTAAAATACCGGACTTGAAAGATGTAATCCGGGAAATATGTCGACACGGGCACTGCAGACAACCACTCAAACACAAAACCGAGAAGGAAGGGATCCGAGAAGATTCACCACGATGTAGCACAAGCTGTCATTTGCCGAACCGAGTACTGAACCATCACAAGAATGTCTTGGGCTTCTTTGAAGAAATCGCTTGTTGCCGACATGCGGGTAGAACTTTTCGATCGAGATACCATTTATCATAGAAGCGAAATCCACAGCAGCCCCGCGGGCCGCACGACACGCGAAACTAGGTCCGCAAGCAGGCATTCCGGGTAGCAACGGCTAATGCGTCATCCGTCAAACCACGTGATCACACTCCTTCCGTTTCATGCGCACAGAGAGCGGAGTCAAGCGATGAAACGTCTACGGTTTATTGGTCCGCCGAGTGCGCACCTTCCACAATGCTTTCAGCTTAGGGAGAGAGAGAAACAGAGGAGGTTGAAAAGCAGAGCTCCTTCAAGGCCAGAACGGGGGTGCGATCACAAAGACTAATCTTCAGGGGCATACCAACAATGAACACAACGAGATAATTGTCGACGACGACGATGACGAAAATAATCCCTGGAGAAGGGGAACAAAAAAAAGAGATAATGTGTCACTTATATCCTGTTGACAGTTCAACCCAATGTTGATAGTGCAGTGGATGCTATGTGTGGCCTTGGGCTTAAGGCAGGTGCCGTGTTCAGCGTTATCACCAGCTTCGAGACTGTTGGCACGTGACCCTAACCGGAGACACGATTGGTCTCAAACACGCATAGCGTCTACTCTGCTGTCACTACCGAGTGAACAGGACAGCTCCATGAAGGCCAGCTTTTGGACTTCCAAAGCTGCACTTCCCAGAAGGGACCCAAAACGGGGCAGGTTTGAAGATATCATATTTTACGCCGTGTAACCCACATTATAATTTCAAATGAAGAATTAATGGCGAATACTTTTTTTGCGCAGGATGTCCACAAATACACACACACACACACACACACACACACACAACACACATATATATATATATATATATATATATATATATATATATATATATATATATATATATATATATATATATATACTTTTTTTTTACCAAGCAATTTTGAATATGTGTACACTCTTAGGTTCGCATTTTTGAACTTCAATTTTGGGAATCTTTGCATCGTTGTGGCATTTCTGATTGCATGGTTTAAGAAATTTTTGCCGTAATACGTTTTTTATCCGTGAGCTCAGTCTATAGCACTTTCATCAATTACAATCTCTGCGCACCACGATGACACATGGTGGGGCTGTGTGCTCCAAGAAGTGCCAAAGACTTTAATGTCTCATAATTTAAAGAAAAAGAAGAAAAATTAGCCACAGCGCTTGCTGATTTGTGGAATTCGCAGGACATAGAGATAATAGGACGCACCTAGGGTTGCGCGTGCCTAACGATATTAATTTTTTTTTCGGCAGTTAACTTGTGTCTGTGTATATTTCGCCGTTCTCGACACGTGCGTCGACGGACATTGCACCGCTGCTTACGCCCCTGCCTGGGGTGAGCTTTTTTGTTGTCAGGACACTCTATCGCGCTAGAGACGCGTCTATTTAACGCTCATGAAGTCTCGAGAGAACTGTGTCAATTGTTTAGTCAGAGCAACGACGCAGCAATCACGAAGCGAGAGACGACTGTGCCTCGATCTGGCTGTCCGCGTTCGCTCTGATAAAATGTGAGCATGGGACTCTCGAGCAGCGTTAGCTTTCTGATGATGCAGGACGCTGCTTTGTCGTTGAGAATCTTTGCCCTGCGAACGCCGGCGAAAACGTTCCAGTGCTCGGCGTACCTAGGCAGCAGCGCCTGTCAGCGACCGCCCGCGCAGCATCGCAACCTTTCTGGAGCCTATTGGGAACCTGCGAGCACCGACGATTTATCGTCGCGGCTTGAATGGGAGCATTTTATGGACCCCCGTGAACATGAAACACCGCGAACATGAACTCCCACGAACATGATTCCCGCGACGACGAACCGCCGGCGCTCGCAGACGGAAGGTTCCGATGCTGTGCGAACGGTTGTTGGAGGACGCTGCGTAGGGTACACCGGGCGCTAGAACGGCTTCGCAGCCATTCGAAGGGCAAAGGATTCGCGAAGACAAAGTAGCGTATTGCATCTTCAGTAAGCTAACGCTGCTCGAGAGTCCCAAGCTTACATTTCCACAGAGCGAGCGCGGCCGGCCAGATCGAGGCGCAGTCGGCTCTCGCGTCGCGATTGCTACGTCGTTGCTCCACCTACACTGATGACATGTGCACCGGCATTCGAAACAGCCCTCTCGAGACTTTATTCGAGTCCAATAGACGACTTTATAGCGCGATAGACCGTCGTGACAAATGTAGAGCTTACCTCTGTAGTGGCGGAAGCAGCGGCTTTATGTTCGTTGACGCCGCGTTGAGAACGACGAAATATACCCAAAAAACATTAAACATATTTAATACAGCTGGCAGAAAGAAATACAAACATGGCAGGGACACGGACAAAGTAGAAGGCGCGCTACGAAATACATATACTTACAAAATACACTGGAAAAGACAACTAATTAGAGCTAAAAAACGGAAGATTGAGATGACGTCAACGCCGAAATAAGGCAATGCGCAGGGAAAGCAGCCGGCAAAACTGCAATAGTCCTATAGGCAGCTAAGGACGCTTTTGTGATCGCGGGCGTATAGCCGCGGCGACGTACGCCCCGTTAACCTGGCTAAAGAAAATTCTCGCCCCGATCGCGAGCGCATGAATGACTCTCTTCCACTTTCCTACATCTGCAGTAAAAAAAAGAAAGAAAAGGGTCGCGGGCCTATAGTCTGAGCAATATAAAACACCATTAAGCCGGCCGTGTGCGATTGATTATTTAATGTTTGTAGTGCATACATAACATTGTTTTTGGTTAAATGTTTCCTGTTTTCATGTAAGTTCATTGGTTCATATTCAAAGGTGGCAGCCAATAAGAAGGATGCAAGGTTGTTTCTGGCTTTACAAAGTATAATTACTATAATTATTATAGTTTGATAGACCAGTGCTGGAAAAATAATTATTTTCAGATTTCCATTTGAACAATGACTGAGAAGTACCTACACGATTGTTTTAAAACATTTATTTTATTTTTAAGGGAAAATATTTTCAATATAAAATTGTATATCAGGCTTGGAAAATAAAATAATACAAATAATTGCCACCTTAACACTTTGTCTCCATTATAGCCACTTTATATATATAAACAGTATAGTTTTGGTTGTAATGCCCTAATGTTTTAAGCTTAACACATTGTTTATAAGAAGTGTCCCCATGCTTGGGAAGTGCCAAACTTTTGTTGTCATCACAAAAATGAAAGATTTAAAATAATTACATAGGGGTGTATATGTTCTCCCAATGCTGCACATAAAAAAAAATCTCGGTTATGCTATTTTTATATATACTATATATATAATTGTACCCCAATACGTTTTTTTTACATAAGTTTAATTTGGGGTTTTTAGAGTAGAGCGAGGTCACTCGACCAACACGAGAAAGCACGCCGCCAGCGTTTGCCCGCGACAATTAAGGGGAAAAAGAACGAGTTGAACAACACAAGACTACGAATTATGTTACCTTTAGCCGATTATTGTCCAGGAATGCAGATATTGATGTAACTTTTGTTGCTATTGCACGCTCGGAACGAGCGTGAGGCAGCATTGCTTGAGTAAGTTCATTACTGCGTGAATCTGAAACCGAAACTAGTCGGGGGCATGCCATGTGGTGTTACTTTAGTCGATTGCTTTCACATTATGTTGCCCTTCGAAGCGCTAGATTAAGAGAGGTGTCTAGCCGGCCAATTTAAATACATAGACAACTAGTATACCAATAATACTTGCAAACACCTTTTGTATTCATCTAGTAAACAGTAGCAGTCATTCGCCTAATCCTTGTCAGAATGTGGTAGGGCATATATACGATTCGGGTCGGTGGGGTAGATAGAGTAGAGACTCGCGGATGTGTTGTGTTGGAGTTGTTTGTGCCTTGTTGTACTGCTGACATGTGTGTGCCTGCAGTAGTGTTCGGTATCTTGGTGCTGTGTGTGTTGTTGTGGGAGTCGTAGTAGGTAGTTGAATAGCAAGAGTTCGTGCATAAGTAATTTCTTTTAGTGCCTCCTAGCGGTTATTACTACACTTCCTAGGTGGCGCAAGCTGCCGCTTGATTCAATAAGCTAAGTGTCGAGCAGTCCTGTAGCTATTGATTTACAAACAGCCGGCCTGGCTGGCCTGCGGTTCACAGGTCTTCCCGTACGAAAATGTCAGATATGGCCCTGATATATTTTATATACGGGCAGATATGATAATATAAGTAGTCAGATAGGGAATATATGGGAGCAAATACGCCCCGATATCACCATATAAGCGGGCAAATACTGCCAGATGCGGCCGTATAAGTGCGTAAATACGGCCTTATTTCGCCATATACGCGTGCAAATACTGCCCCTGATAATGATATATGGGCCCGTTTCGGTCGTGCAAGCAATAAGTCATATGTACTCGCCAAGACAAGTTGATTGATCTATATTGCATGAGTCTCATATAATTTGTTAATTATTGTTAACATCGTTAAAGTGAAGTTATTCCAGGTATTTGGACCAATTAATCAATTGCACATTTTTAAGATTCAAAGACAAATGAAATTTGGTTGTATGTGTGACGTGTGACATTATGACGAAGTGCATAAGATCGGAAAGCGAGTTAATCAAATAATGGATTTGAGATCGCAGCTCATAGGCGCCCGTTTTCGAGTTAAGCGGTGTCGGCGTCGCCATCGAGTAACCACCCCGCTAAATTTAGCGAGAAATTGAATTGGTACTTATGTCACTTGACGTCAATTTCCCGCTAAATCTAGCAGTGAAACTAATTTTGTTCGTGTTTCCCCGCTAAATTGAGCGGGGAAACACGAACCGTTAGCTTACTGAAGTAGCGAGAAATTGAATTGGTACTTATGTCACTTGACGTCAATTTCTCCGCTAAATCTAGCAGTGAAACTAATTTTGCTCGTGTTTCCCCGCTAAATTGAGCGGGGAAACACGAACCGTTAGCTTACTGAAGATGCAAGACGCTACTTCGTCGTCCCGAATCCTTTTTCCTTCGAACGCCTGCGAAGCCGTTGCGCCCTGCGCAGCATCTTTCAAAACCTTTCGCGCAGCATCGTAACCATCCGCTTGCGAGCGTCTGCGATTCATCGTGTGTTGAAAGTGGTGTCTTTTATGTGCAACTCTTTCGTAAAAATATTTGAAATTTAAAAACGCGAACCTAAGAGTGTACTGATAATTTTAAATTTATTGGTAAAAAAAATATATATACACATTTATTTATTTATTTATTTGTGGACATCGTGCGCAAGAAAAAAAATAGTCGCGCTTATTTCTTCATTTTAAATTGTGATGTGGGTTATACGGCGTAAAACATAGTATCTTCAAACTCGCATCGTTTTCGGTCACTTTCGAGCTAGACAGTTTGGAAGTTCAGAATTCAGAGAGCTCTATGTTCACTCGGTATTGACAGCAGGGTAGACGCTATGCATGTTTTAGGCCAATCGTGTCTCCGGTTAGGGTCACGTGACTACAGTCTAGAAACTGGTGATGAAGCAGAACACAGCACCTGCCTGGATCTCAAGGCCACACATAGCATTCACTCCACTATCAGCCTTGGGTACAAGTGACAAATCCGCACGTTGATGCCCCATAAGATAAGTCTATTGTTTGTGCACTCCCGTTTTGGCCTGTCCTTCTCTCCTTTTCTCTCTCTCCCTAAGCTGAAAGCGTGGTCACGTGGTTTGACGGATGCGGATCCATGCAGTTTGGTGTTGTTTGCGCCCGCGTGGTTGCTGCGATTTTCTGCTTCTGCAAGCGATTTCAAAGAAGCCCAAGAAGCGTTTAGTTAGTGCTCGTTTCTAAAAGTGACAGGTTGTGCTACAATGTGTTGATTCTTCACGGACACCTTCCTTCTCGTTTTTGTGTTTGAGTGGTGATTCCGTCGTGGCCGTGTCGACATCTATCTGGGATTACCTTTCAAGTCCAGTCTCGTCAACGTAAGTGCGCTGCAACCTACTTCGCGACAATAGATCGTTTTCCTAAAGGTACTCTTCCAGATTACCTCTAGAATTAGGCCGTGTCTATCTCCTGGCAGCCGGGAGAATAATTGTGCAGAATGTTTCGGCATTGGTACGATTGCGCTACAAGCAGAAAGTTACGATATGCCGCCGACAAAGTTTTGACGTGTCGCCAAAAAGAACACCAACAAAGAATCTTAATTGCGCGTTCTAAAATTTGACGAGCGACTTTACGAGTCACTTGTAGAAAGATTGTTACGATTTTGCGAAATACTGGTAAACAACGCTAGGTTACCGTCATAATCTAAACCCTGAGATAAGGATAAATCAAATAATGTGCAACTCTCATTGACTCAGGGTTTCATATTATGATGTTTCCTAACCGGCTTGCCTACATACCTTTGCTCCTTGCAAAGGTTACCGTCTCGCAGACGGCACAAACCGATCACTTGACGGCCGGGCTCGCGGCGCGACAATCGCTCGAAGCGGGGAAACGGCGTTATGTAACGAAAGACAAAGGGCATCTACACTACGAATGGGCAAAAGCCGATGCAAAGGCGTGCGCGAACGTAAACAACGGTAGAAAAGTGCAGTTGCTCGCCGCTATGAGATGCGTGCCGCAAACTCGGTAATCCGCGGGCGTATCCCTCTCCTGCCGCTCATACTTTCTCTAACTTGACGGACACTGTCTCGCGGTTCATGCCGACGAAACGATCGGACGATCGTCGGGATACCGGGTAATTGCTACAGCCGAGCGCGGCACAGTTTACCATTGCTCTCGCTATGCAGGGTCGAAGAGTCCACCACCAGCATGGTGGACACCGGTGTTCGACGTCATGATGTGACGTACGTGCAATGCCTAAATACCGGGTGTTATTTTTTTTATTCTTGCAGATTTGTTTTAAAAGAAGCCGTGAAAACTGCACTTATGCGGTTTGTGCAAGTGAGTTATACGCCCAGGAAGACAATCGTAGTTTTCTACTCTTTGCGATAAGTCGGCTAATTAATTAAAATTCACTAATTTTCTTTTAATTAGTGGAAATAGACATGTGGTTTCAATTAGAAACTTGCCGAGTGTCGTCCAAAACCCATAAATCAGTAATTTTTAGAAAGACTTTGAGCGCGTGTGAGCGCAGTAGTGCGCTGAAGTTACCACTCGTGGACCAGGTACAAGCCTGTGGCTAGATAAGAGACGGAACAATTGCGCGGGCGCCTGACCAATACCACTAGCTTTGTACCTGCTCCACGAGTGGTAACTTTCTCACGCGCTGAAAGTCTTTCTGAAAATGACTGATTTAGGGATTTTGGATGACGTTCAGCAAGTTTCTAATTAAAACCAAATGTCTATTTTCACTAATTTAAAAAAAATGAGTAGTGAATTTCAAATCATTAGCCGACTTATTGCAAAGCTTAGCCACCCACATAATGTCCCCCTGGGCGTATAACTCACTCGAACAAACCGCATAAGTGTAGGTTTGATGGCTTTTTTAAAAACAAATCTACAAGAATAAAAAAAAACAAAAAAACTGTATATCAAGGTTATCAGGGTCTTGATATCTCCATAACAGGACCCTGATACGGTTATATAAAAAATTGGGCAGATCTGGCTTAATAAGGCTTATATAAACTGATTTACTTGATATCGCCAGATCTGCCCAATTTTTTATATAACCGTATCTATTTTTTTTATATAAGTTCAGATATGCCATTTTCGTAAGGGTTCCTACGTCCCTGCTTCTCAGTTCGATAACAATCGTAATAATTGCGCCACTCAGCCGACTCAGCGACCTGAATGCTCGTTTTGTGTCGAAGAGGTGCGGAGTGCAGGCACAGACGCGAAAGAATGGATAACCACGCCGGTAAAGGTAAACACAAACTAGAAAATAAAGAAAATAGCGGTAGCGTTGGTGCGGAGTTGAAGGCCTCTCGTCGGTGACCACGAAGGCGCCCAGCGATTCATCGCCACACATGACAAGCATACGTTGTGTTCAATAAAGTCAGCGTGCTCATTCCTCGTGTACCGATTTCTTTTTTGAGCCTTCACCGCCGGTGGTAAAAATAGTCAATCTAGCGAGATGCCGTCGGGGGCGATCGCGGGGATTCCGGCACACACACTGCCGTCCTTACACGATATAGGAACGGTACCGGTGTCTGGGGACGGATGTTTAGAGTGTCTGAAGGCGCTTAAAACACGTCGAATAGGCGTATGCACTCTTTTCTCTCACTCGACCGAAAAGCCGTGCTCTTCGTTAGGCCTTACCCGGGAGTTCGAGCCTCGCTAACCGGCCGCCATGTTGCTTTAGGGAGTGGTCAAATTCGACTCCCTGCTTTTTGACCAGATGTGGGTTCGTCATTTTTACCCTGGGGGCCGTCATATTTGGGACAACTTTTTACCACCTCAAAGGTAGTCACATATGACTACCTTTTTTTTAGAGTGTAGAGACATATAATCCGCCATTCCTTACCGGAAAAAAAAAATCGCATACAAATAAATGCCCATTCGTACGGACAACAACAGACTCTACCATAATTCCTACGGAATTGCGCAAAAATAAAGCACTGCCCTCAGATCTACGAAAATGGTGGCATACAGATACAAATTGTACCGAGCTCTGAAAGGCTGAAGCATGCGGCTCATTTGCTCTTCGCTCTCTACCTTTGTCTCTTGCACATCAACTACGTTAAGGTCGTTATCCAAAAAAAGACGGCTACGCTGGTACTGACTGCGCCTGGCCGCCAAGCCTCGTACATTCAGCATGGCTACACGTAGGGCTGTGTCCAGATTACCTGCCCTTTCTGAGGGAGTAGAACGGAGCTGCTTGGTGCTCACCTCGGCTCTGAGAGACGCCGAACGACTCACAGTCCCAAAGGGCTGGCCGGCCATTTTCGCCAGCTGAAAATTCCAAGGCGCTACCGGAAGTCTGCTTCTCGGCCAAGTAGTGTTACGTCCCTTTAAAGTTCCGAGTACCTTGCAGATGGCGAGCCCTCACTACTGCGAGGACAGCGTCACCGTGGGATTTCGGTGCGGTGGTATGTTGGGCTTGGGTTTCAGGCTTGACCGCCGCGTCACAGGCGCCTTTGGGGCGGCTCATCGGGGGCAGCAACTCCGGCGTTCGGACTGGCTTCTTTACCAAGTTCATGGGCCCGCGTGGGAACCGGGCCGTAATGACATTCGTCTTGACGTCCTTAGGTTCGGCACTGTCAGCATGCAGCATCTCGATAGCTGAAAACTCCACCGTGCCGACGATTTCCGCACTTTGTGCGCCACCAGTCGACGTCCCCGCTGGTGGCCTACCTCGACCACCGTCGCTTTGTCTTTCGTCCCTGCTCCACAAAGGTTCAAGGGGTGCCTCTACCTGCTCTGGTAGCTGACTCGCTCCTCCACTGGCAGCTTCCTCGGTGTCAGCCACGTCCATGAGGTGCTCCGAAATATCGTCGCTCCTCACTGGCCCTGCGACGCTTGCGTGAGTGCGAACGCACTGGCTCTCACTAAGGCCGAAGCGTCTGCAGAGTGCGCAATGTGGCACTGTGCACTCCCGGCGTACACACGAACTCATCTCTGTGACGTCACGGCGCGGTGGTGGCGCGCCGGTCGCACTTCCGGTCTGGGGCTGTGGGCAGAAGTCCCCATGCTAGACGTGTATTCCTGCGTTGTTTTGAAAGGAATCAGACAAAAACCTGCCTTCTCGTCAAAACGCCGCGACTGGGGCCGTACCAAAAGTGTCGAGAAAGGTTTGAAGGTCAGTTTTCACGTGCTCGGTTCGTCCGAGAATCTGGATATGTGCCGTGAAAAGGGAAAAGCAGACGCCGTCGGACAACGATTGCTTGGGCGGGAAGCACTTTGGGTTGAATTCACGGATACTTGCGGTCATCAGATTTATTTGTTTTGTTCCAACATGAACGCCAGAAAACCGTCAAGTTGTGCGGACCACCAGCGGACTACGTTCAGTGCGTCTTCAAGTTCGAACGGCCGCCTGATCGTTCAAACTGTCGTCTGCTCTTTCAAATGTTTCTGCTTGTCGTCTGCTCTCTTAGACGACGCCGGCCCGTAGACCAAAAGTTGGCCCGGTCCTTCCGATTAGAAGTAAGAGCAGGCCTCAAAAGACTTAAATTTGAAGGTTGGTAAGCAGGCTCGCCGTAAACAGTAGATACAAGGAGATGTTGATTATTGTTACCAGCGGCCATCACCGACTTGTTATGCCTGATTCACTTGGTCCGATTCTGCTTTGCGATTTTCAGTATCGACGTCGACCATCTCAGCTACAGTTCACGCTTTTGCAGCCCGAGCGACGTCGCGACTGAAAATTGCGAGCGAAATCTCATCAGGTGAATCAGGCTTTAGCGTACATTCTGCGGCGTCCACGCGGAATGAATCGCCGCATGTCAGATTATTCACGCGAAGTTTTGCGGTGTAACGAGCCTCGTTAATTTCGCTGACGCCGCTCATGTAGTCAGACATTGCCAGGAAGACGTAGAATCAACAATTCGAATGCGATAAAGGGCAAGGGGACTCACACTGACGCCGACAACATCGCATTTCAATGGTTTGTTTATGGGCGACGGCGAGCTTGTTGCCCACACCCCATCGCGCATGCGCGGCGCCGGTGGCGTCCGCTAGGGGCGCTCCGGGCGCTCCGGTTTGTTTGTAAACATGAGTGGCTGTATATGGCCTTTGCCCTTGCACCGAAGACAAAGTGGCGCCCTGCCTGGCACCACCACAACACCAGATCGCCCGCGATGCGCAGCTGGTGGGAGATGCCCTCCACCGTGACGCCAGCTGCCAGCTTGAGGGTCACCGAACGCGTCGTCGACCACATGTTCATCAATCAATCAATCGAGTTTATTATCATGAGTCGCAGCATACAAATTATTGTGAAAATATGGGCCCTTAGCCTTTTGGCTAGTTTGGGCCCATTTTAATAATAACATATTAGGAAGGCAGCACTCTGAAGAAATAATACTGTAAATACAATAATAAGAGAAAAAAAAGAAAAAGAAAAAAGAAAAGAAAGACAATAGAAAATAAACGCAGAAAGTGACTTGTTCAACTACATCAGGTAATTTACACATGATATAATAACGACACGCATAAGGAGCACGAGTGTATTCAAAGTGAAATCAATTTTTATGAATTCAATAACAGAATATGCGATTCAGTTTCCGGATGGTGGGAGACTTGTTCTATTAAGAAAAATATAGTATTTCAAAGCGCTGTTAAAGTTGCCTGACTGGGTGACTGAAGATGGTAAAGTGTTCCAGATTTTAGTTCCGCATGATTGCATCAGTCGCGCGCCGTATACGTTACAAGACCGTGGTATGTTAAAGTGACCAGATGTGTTCGCCGTTGTTAATCGACTACCCTTAATTAAGATGTTCACTGCCAATGGAATGTTTGATTTTAAAATAATATTTATTTATCAAGCAATCTTATATTGTTTAATTTCCAGAAATGTGAAAATGTGAAGTCGATGAAATATGATATATGACAGTTGGGAATAGTGGGAGTGTGTCAAGATTCTGAGGGCTCTATTCTGTAATTTGATCAATGGCAAAAGCTAAGTGTCATAAGTTACGCCCCAGGCCTCAATACAATATGTTAAATGACTATGAAATATAGCAAAATACATAAGTTTCTTCGTAGGAGTGTCAAAGCATTGTCTCGCCTTCAGTAAGGCATAACAAGCATACGTTAACTTTTTACACGTCTTTATAATGTGCTGTTGCCAATGATGATGATAATCTAAGGTTACTACCAGATATTTAAATGAACTAACTTCTTCCAGGATTGAACTTCCGATGCAAATTCGGCAACTGTCGGTATTAACATCTTTTTATTGGAACGAAAAACTATATACTTATTTTTATTTATATTTAAAGTCAATATGTTAGAATTAAACCACTCCTGAAGAACTCTTAGTTCTTGGTTGATTGTGTTTTGTAAGTTACCCAATGAATGATCAATGTAAATTAAGATGGTATCATCAGCGTACATTATTATGTCAGAGTTTAAGGCCATGTTAGGTAGGTCATCAACGTACAATGAAAAAAGTATCGGTCCCAGTACAGATCTCTGGGGAATTCCGGTGTTTATTTGTCTTATCAAAGATTTATGATCTAACAAAGAAGCAAATTGCGAACGAGATGACAAATAACGTTTACAAAAATTTAAAGAATGACCTCCGAAAACATATCGTTGTAATTTATTAAGAATAATTTTTTGGTCTAGGGTATCAAATGCCTTTTTAATATCTAAGAATAGACCGATACTAATGTTATTGTCATTTAAGGACTCATTAATTTTCTCAGAGAGAGAGATAACAGCACTAGTAGTTGACTTATTTGGACGGAATCCATGTTGATGCGGGGTGATAATATTGTATTTTTTCTAAAAATGAGTTAATGCGTCGTACAATTAATCTTTCGAATAGTGTATTAATCGTGCTTAAAAGTAATATAGGCGTATAATTTACAGGTTCATTAACGTTCCCACATTTATGAATTGAGCAGACTTTAGCAATTTTTAGTGCATCTGGATATACACCTTCTGTTATAGAATGGTTAAAGATATGTTCCAATGGAAAGCTAAGTACATCAATATTGCATTTTAAGACCGTAACTAAGATGCCATCAAAACCTGCAGATTTTTTATTAGACATTAAATTAACTAGATTTATAATTTCTATAGTCGTAATTTCTTACAAAAATAAAAGTTTTTGGAAGAAAGTCAGGTAGAGAAACGGAATGTGTAAAAATAATAATAATAATAATAGCTTTATTTACCATGTATAAGCATGGTGGGGGCTGAGAAAAAAGCTGTCCAAGCAGCTTGACTGGTCCTCAGCCCCCTCAGGTACATACAGTGGCGAGAAAGACATTTAAAAGGAACACAAGAAATTATATAATAATACAAGGTACTTTCATCATAACAATGAACAAAAGACAACTATCAGCAATACATGAAACAAGAGTAACACTGCCTATAAAGAGGTCGGGAAGTTGTACACAAGAAAGGGAAAACTATTCAAAATATTTTAAGATACTTCATCACAAATATACATACATATACATACACATACATGCAAACACACACATATGCATTATACATACATACATACACATACATACATACATATAGACGGACATATACACACACATATACACACAGGTACACATAGACATATATATGTGTGTGTTTTTATGCCTCGTACATTGCGCGAAGTTCACTATATCTGCAAGTGTACAGATCAAAATGAACGCGGTGATAGTTGTTTAAAAGGGACGGTAAAAGATAACTGAGACATTCTTTTCCGGAGTTTAGCCGAGTTGTAGGGACTGCCCAGCTCTCTTTGTGTCTTGTAGAGTAACTAGAGGTTTTTATTTGCAGTTGGGAAAGATTGCGTATATTACTTATATTTCTCTGCGTTTCTAATTTATAGCGAGCACTCAAACGATATCTGTATAGGTTGTGTGCCCTGATAACGCGAGAACGAAGAAAGAAAATTGAACTTGGTGTTCCATAAGGGGCGTTATAGATGTGGCGAACATATTTCTTTTGTAATAAATGAATACGCTGTAGGTTTGAAGATGTAGTTGTCCCCCATACTAGTTGACAATAGTTTAAGTGTGAGTAAAAAAGTGAATTATAAAGAAGCAACTTAACTTGTGCAGGAAGGAGGTATCGAATGCGTCCAATTATGCCAGTAATTTGCGCTATTTTTGTTAGCAAGTAGTTTACATGAGCGTCCCAAAGCATGTCGGCGGAAAGTATGACACCGAGACACTTGAAATTATCTACCTCTTCTATACTGGCAATGTTGTTAGCTAGGTGGTCTCCAGTACTAGTGGAGAAAGAGTTGAATGCGTCTGCAGTCTCATCCGTTACCATAACAGGAGTTGTTTGCTTTTGCGATCTAGGCTTAATAACAGAGTTAATCACATTCCACGTTTTTTTGAAGTCGCCATGACTTTCAGATATAAGATTAGAGTGATATTCTTTTTTACGCGTTCCTATTAGTCATAGAGATAGGTTGCGATGCATTTTGTATTGTGCCAAGTAGTAAGAATTATGTTTATGACGTTTTAGTTTCTGCTGCCACATGTTCTTCTCTTGAAGCGCGCAAAAAATTTGATGAGTCATCCAGGGGCAGACCGGTTCTGAATAATGTGGTTTTCTCAATTCACTCAACGAATCAGCGATTGCAGTTTTTAATACTGTGATAAAATTTCAAAATTCGATGTTGATATCGGAATTGAATAGTAAATTAAAGTCAAATGCCGATAATATTTTATACAAAAGTTCGTAATTATTGCGATACCTTAAATAGGGTGTACTAAGGTGAGGTGTTTCTTCAGCGTTCATAGGTAGAAATATGAATATTGGAACGTGGTCGGCAATGTATGTATCATATACACCAGCACCGTCGTGTGCGTCATGATTACATAAGTATGTGGTCAATGAGCGTGGATGAATCGGGTGTCACTCTTGTTGGTTCTATTATTACATTCGTGAAGTTAAATGACTGTGTTAGAAGTAGATAATATGTGGGCACAGTTTTACACAAATCGATGTTGAAGTCACCACAAATGACAGATTTCTTACTGCTTTGTGTAATAAATGTAAGAATATCTTCCATTGTACTGAGGAACAAAGACATAGATAAATACGGCGGTCCGTATACAACAGCCACCACGACACCATAACAAAGTTCCAAAAAGAGAGCTTCTATATCATTAGTTCAACATGTTAGATGAGGGAGCTCGTTAAATAATATAGACGATTTTATATACAGTGCAGCACCACCGCCTTTATGAATTGCATATTTAGGTAGCGAAACCACAACATACCCAGGATTATCAAAATGCTCGTCACTTTTTAGCCACGTCTCGGTTGTGCCTATTATACCATAAGTAAACGAACGTTGGGATAGAAAAGAAAGGAGGACGTCTCCATTTTTGTGAATACTTCGGACGTTGCAATGAAGCACGGAAAGACAAGCTTTCTTTGAGTATAACGTATTCAACGCAGCCTGGGACGTGCCACTTGTCTCTGGTGGCCCCTTTCACCCTTCTGAAGGGTGCCAGGGCCACACGCACTTCTTCATCTTGGACGTGGTGTAGCAGCCAGTGGAGCTTGAGCCGCGTGTCCTGGTTATTTGGGTCCACCAAGACGCAGCGGCCTTCCTTGACTGTGAAGCCGTCGGCGGCGAGGGACTTTTTTTTGCCCTAGGCGCTCCTGAACGCAACAGCCCACAAGTGGTTGCACTGGTACGCCTCCAAGGCGAGCACCTTAGGGAGAAGTGCCACAAGGGCCAAAGCGTCTCGAAAATGTTAGAGGCGGTAGGGCCGGACTCCCACGTTGGCACGTAAAAAAAACGTGTTCTGGACAGACGAACCAGACGGCAGCGTAGGCAATATCACTTCGTAGTCCTGTGATGCAGTGTCAGCGTTCCTGTTTCCGCGGCCAGAAAGGGCCGCTGATACTGCTCCGACGGAGCTCATAATAAGCACGTCCGATCTGCTCGGCAGACGGAAGTCGAATCCCGTTAGGCCACGAGTGCGCTGCCTGCTTGGTCAGCTGCGCTCGCGGCAATATAGTTACATATACAACTTTTCAAGAGAGTAATTAGTCAAGTAATATAATTTTCGAAAGAACATTTGTCACATCTGCGCTGTGCTAGTGCACTCACGTTAACTGCTGGAATCCCCTGATTTCCAAAATAAAATCAAGTGTGGTAACCCCGCTGTCTAGATCTTCAGTGGAAACACTTCCCATCAGAAAGCACCACCAGAGACGACAACTCCTACGCCCGCAGAAAGGGACGAACTCTAGAGGAACAAAAATCATAAAAAAGAAACTTTGGAGGACACTTAAGCTTCCCCTTCAAGAGTGGAACGTGATACAATATTAGGCCCGTTCGCATCGCCTTTTCCTTCACCGTATAAGCGTGCCTTGCGTGGTCGGTATATCTGATTTTGGCTATCAGCCTGTGCGGCCGTGCTCATGAATCGCTCCCCGCAAGCGGCGGCGGCCGTTATCTGCCGCAATGAAACGAGTTTTACTCTCTTTGCCTAAAGATTACGGTCTGCAACTGCCTGCCCAACCCATCGGAGATGCTGCAAAGCTCAGCGTGATACTTCACACTGACCTGCAAGGTCGACCGTATCGGATCGCGGATTTCCGAAGGCCGTTGAACAAGGGGGCCATTATGCCGGGCCTGGCTTGTCTGGGTGCTTTCCAGATGAGCCACATTTGGCTTCTCAAGTTGCGCACGCCGAAAGACAAGGCCAAGCTTTTGGAAGCCGGTAACTTGGAAGTTAAATGCCGGTTTTGTCTTGTTGTTGAGCCAAGTCAAAGAGAGCTTCGCATCAAGCTCCACTGGGTAACTTTCGACGTCCCGCTGGACACGGTGCGCCGCGCCTTTGAAGCTTTTGGCGTGGTCAAGAAGATTATCCGCGAAAGGTGGAAATTTGATGGCTTCGTTGATGTCGAGTCCACCACGCTGGTCGAGAGGATGGACCTGAACGAGGGCGCCGCCCTGGAAAGCCTTCCGCACCAGCTGCGGATTTGCGGAGGAAGGTTCTCGTTGTCGTCCCCGACCGGGTGCCGATCTGTCTGCGGTGCCGCCGAACAGGCCATATACGTCGGGACTGTAGGTTGTCCTTGTGCGCCCAGTGCCGGGCCTTTGGACACAAGGCCGCGGCGTGCGTTAAGACGTACGCCCGCGCCACCGGCATCAACACCGAGAGGCGCAGGACGTCCTCGACCTCATGGACGAGTTCGAAGCTGAGAAAGCGGCGTCGGTGGCAACGGTGACGGTTTCGGAAACCCCACGCGAGGCCACGGCTGTCGACGCAGTCTCGGTAGAGATGACGCCAGAACCCTCGGCTTCGGTACCGACGGTCAACGCGACCCCCGGGTTCTTGGAAGACGTCGTGCATGAGAAAGCCGAGAAGCCTGTAGGGCCTGGTGCCACCGCCACGACAAAAAAGGACGACGGCAAGGTCGTGGGCGGCGACGACGCCAAGGCCAGGGACGGCGACAACGCCAAGGGCAGTGACGACACCATGGCCAGAGGTGGCGGAGACACCAGGGCCAAGGACGACGACGGCGCCAAAGCGAAGGACGATGGCGATGCAAAGGCAAAGGCCGAAGACGCAGCCGACGGCGAGGACGACGGTGACGATGAGAGCAGGCCCATGGACGTCACGGCCGGGACGATAAAAAGGCGGTTCGACGAAGTGAACCTGCACGCTAGCCAAAGGCAACTACGAGGCCTCTATCGCGAGTGGGTCAGCAAGGTGGGACGTCACCGTGAGCGGTCAACGTCGCGCCCGCGCACAAAGAAAGAACCGAAGTGAGTCGCTGTGACCTTGACTGTAGCGTTGATTTTCCTTACTTTGTGTTTTTTTTTGTTCGTTCTAAGCACCATGCTGTGCGGTGGCGTCTTTAAACCCCAATGTGCTAGAAAATCTTTGCGGGTAGGCACGTTAAACGTGCAGGGTTTGTGTTCACGACGACGGCAATGCCAACTTAACCACATCTTTATCGATCACGATCTCGATATCGTGTCGGTTCAGGAATCAAAGATGAAGGTTGAGGGCCAGACGGAGAGCATGAGGCGGCTGTTCGAGCTGAGGTACGTGTTTTGTGCATTTACGCACTCAATAGAGTACATGATCGCGTATTGTTTTTGGGTTCCTTGATGAGTATGTTCAAACTGATCGGAGCGTTATCTTGTTGGGTGACTTCAACTGTGTGTGCGCTCCTCGCGACAGGTCAAATAGTGGTGGATTTAGAGATGAAAGTGCTTCACTTTTGGGGGGCATAGTTCAAAGTTACGGTCTGGAAGACGTTGCCAACTGCGCGTCAAGGGGGGGGGGGGCTCTACTGTTTACTCACTTTTAGGGGACAAGTCACGCGCGCCTTGACAGGGTGTACGTTTCCGCCGATTTGCTAAGAGCGTGTAAAAGATATGCTGTAGACCATGTGTTTCTTAGAGACCACTGCCTTGTTTCGTTCTCACTGTGCTCATCCAAAGAGACGCAAAAAAGTGTAGTTGGGACCTTTGGAAATGCAATACCAAGCTCCTTCGGGACGAATACTTCGTTAATTATGTTCGCCAGACCTTAGAAGGGAGCGAGGGCGGGAGGGAACGATTTTGGGGTAAAGTGGGAGCTTTCTTAAAAATATGTGAAAATGAGGGCTATAGAACGCTCAGGTGTTTCAAAATATGAACAGGAAAAGGTAAAGCTCGAATTAAACGACCTGATGAAAGAGTTGTTATGCGAAGAATGTGTATCCCCTTGGCTTTTTACTGACAATATTATAAGCCTTAAGAAGCATCTGGAAGCATTGGATACTGATCAGTATCAGGGAGCTATCTTACAGGCGTGTTTGAAACGCTTATCTGAGAGGGAGATGCCCACTAAAAGAGCTGTTGGCATGGAAAAAAGATTTGCGGTTAAAAAGAAAATAAGCGAAATTTTTTATCGAGGAACGTTGACCAACGATAAGCAGAGTATTGAGCAAGCTTTTGTTAATCATTACAAAGAGCTCTTCAGTTATCGCACACCCAAGTGTGGTGATTTCCGAAATTTATTTTTACCGCTTATGCCGAAAGTGGTTGACGTCGTCAAGGAAAGACCAGAACAACCTATTATGTTAAGTGAAATTCACTGGCACTCGTTGCTGCAGTGTGGTGCTCAACCTCGCATCTTTTGGCGACACGCACGGTCATTGTGTCCTTTCTTGTCTGAGAAATGGGAAATGGCGATTGCAAAACGACAGTTTCATGTGTCATGTATTCCACTGCAGTGCAAACATTTTGCATCTGACCCTGGACATGACTTTTCATTCTCTTGCTCACTTTAGGAAGAAGATAAGCTTTGCGAAAGGTTTTGGCGACGTAGTGACAATCGGTAGTCTCCTTATCCCGTGGGTCACTGTCACGTTTTTGGAGTGACAACGGGGTGAAGAAGAAGAAAAGAAGAGGGGCGAGCTGAAGACAAGCGGAGGGCACGAGGTGTGGGTCTCGAGTGGTAGAAGCGAACGACTGTGGCGGACAACGCTCCCGGCAGCCCAGGCTACGTTCCTGCGAAACCCTGGCCTCGTCCCAGGCAAGGCAACAAACATCGTCGAGCCGGAGTGACGTCGAAAAACGCTCCCGCTAGCTCAGGCTGCGCTCCTGAGAGATCCTGGCCCCATCACAGGAAGAGCAATACCGTCGAACAGGAGCGGCATCCGATCTCGGACCAACAGCCATTGCCGCACTCCTGCGAAACCCTGGCCTCGCCCCAGGAGAGGCAACACCATCAAGCCTCACGGACGGCCGGTTGCCGTTGGCCCATCGCAAGCTTGCCGGGCACAAGTATGTCACCCTGGAAACCGTGGCTCTGACGCAAGCGATAAAGGGTCGGCTCCGCATCCATCGTTACTCAGAAACTGTGAGTGAACTTCAGGTCCCGATTATACCTTGAGAGGACACCAAGCTGATCGTGTTTCTAGAGACTTCTCTTATTTAATTTCATCATTTGTTATCTTTTTATTCGATTTTCCTTTACGTTCATATTTCTTTGGTGTGGTTGATTAAATTAATTTCTTCCTTCTACTTTCGTGCGTCACCTCAGTCTCCAATACGCCCTCGTCTCCACGGAGGAACGTGACAGTCACGTATCTCTTGTGTACGCTACTTGGCATACTCCGCCGAAATCGCAATATCCTGGGCAATTGCGAATGAGAAGTCTAGCAAGGTGAAAAGTCGGCATTGTGCAGCTTCCTCGCTGATCCTACATACTAGTCGGTCTCGGAGCTTTTCGTCCAAGAATGACGTGAACTCGCATGGCTCGGTGAGACGTCGCAACTCCGCAATATAGTTATTCAGCCACGGACTCGCCCTGACGCTGGCAGCGATTGTTAAAGATAATTTGGTGAGCTATTACCGATGTCTTCGGTGTAAAGTGCCTCGATATGGACGATAATTCTTCAAAGGGTACGTCACCTGGTGCCTTTGAAGAGCAGAGTTATCTACGGGGGCCTATGTGAGATGTCTGCACAAGCTGCAGAAAACGGCTCGCTTCAAAACGTCGTTCACAAAATCTATTCTCATTTGAAAAAAAAAATGAAAAAAGAAACAGGTCGCTTTTTGTACTGCGGTCAAGACTCCTGCTTCAATGTGCCGAGCTCCTCCACGCGTTCCGGTGCAAATCATCTCTCCTTCTCTTTTGTTGCCATTGTAGTGCCCTGACTTGTCATTAAAGTGCCCTGATAGCGTTAATGTAATATTTTAATATATACACAATTATAGGATCTCTATCGCATCGCACCGCGGCCTGTTCATGAATATTCCTTACACGCGATTATGTTGCATGAATCCTCGTGGGCTTTGTCGCCTTCTCCATAGTTTATACGTTCATAGAAGCAACACTACATAGGTGATGAATTTTTTGTCTGAAAAATTATTTCCTTTTCTGTTCGCTTTCCTCCCCAACTCGTAACAACTTAACGCATGCTCACTAGCGGCGAATATGCGGAAACGATATCCATTGTTTGAGGTGTTCCCTCCCTTAGGTCTCTGTTCTCTAGATTTTTCTGAAAAGTCTACATTTAAGAGAAGAAGCAACTCAAACCATATGGAAATTAACGAACGAAGTGTAAGTTGGTTAAGGTCAACATTGAATAAAGAATAAACATGTAGGTCGTAGATGACACGACCACACCTTTCATCTAGCAGAAGGTAGAAGGATTTTTTGTCAAACTTTTTCGCTTGGTGTTTGAGACGTTTCTTCTTGGGCTTGAATGACATCCCTCTGCCTCCAAGAAGAAAGCCCGATTTGAAGTTATACCTTACGTGCACAATTTCGACCATCGGTTAAAATTTCTTGGTTTACAGTCTGACAATAACGTTGTGTTTTTTTGCCGGATGCCTCCCCAGCTTCTTTGGCAATATGATAATGAGAGCGGGATTCTGAGGTGCTGTACCGTGATAATGAAAAGAAGTTGATGCCACGCGGGGAGAGGAAAGTAGAGTATTTTCCTTTCAGCTGGGGGAGCATATACACAGGTCAGACTAGCAGGCGCACGAATCACCAATTAATGAATCATTCGACTGAAGTTTCCAAGGCACAACCTGATTCGTAGCATCCCATTGTCATGCTCGCCTGCTTCTATACAGACTGCAGGATCCGTTCTGAAGAAACAACTCTATTGGTAGCATAACAGCAGGTACGGCCGGAAGATTTTTGTCATTTGCCAAGAAAAGCGCAAAAAGACCTGTTCTAATCCTTCAATGCTGATGACGAAGACTGAAGGTAAATTTCTCAAATCAAATATAGCACTGTCAACCGGACCTTGATTTCTATCTTTCGTATATATCACCGTTCCTTTCTTCCTATTTACTTTCCCCTTACTCGATTTACCCGTATTGAATCGAATATTCTCTTTCCGAATTCTTTTATTTCTGTTACTAGATGGAAAATTAGGCTGTGTCGTCTTCGTCATGCATGTTCATGTTTCTTCAATCTTGATCATTTAGAAAGTTCGCGATATAATAGCTTACGCCTTTTGCATAGATGTGCCTCTCGCGCGCATACGTTGCGTTCTTCCGTGGCTGGTAGGAAAGCGAAAAAAAAAGGCGGAGGCGCTTGGAATTTTAGGAGGGTAGACGACGCGAACAGGACAAGACGTCATTTTTAAACTCTAGTCATAAAAAGTTCGATCAAAGAGAATGTGAACTTCAACAATATTTGCTAAACACTGAGAGGCCGCTGGACGCGGGTCGCGTGTAAGCGAAGTATTTTTTTTTTCATTTTGGCGCCACGTTGTGTTTTTGTGTTTTCTCTGTACGGTCACGAGCAGACGCACGGGGTATTCAGGGTGCAGGGCGGCGAAACAAAAATTGAGTGGAGTCGCGCGTCGCCGTGATGGGGCTTTGTTGTGTCACCGGCTGCAAAATCGCACATGTAGTTCTTCCGCGGTGATTTCGCTTCACCGTCAAGGCCCTCGGTTATTACATTTTAAGTTTCGCAGTAGTTTGATATAGTTGGCATTTATCCGACACTCACTGACCTTAGAACGCAATAAGATTCGTGCTTCGCTCACCGTCGCCCCAATGACTTAGCACATCGAAGAAGATTCTTGAGTGCGTACATTGTGAGTGTGTGCACTTTGAAGATTGTCACAAGAGCGTGTTGAGGGAAGTGGAGAACGGATCGCCTCCAGTGACACTATGTATATCGCTCCTTCTTTGTCTTCTTGAGCGCTGCCTCTTTACCAGCAGGCAAGAAAAAGACACACATCTGGGACTTCGGGTGATGGTGTAGAAAATAAAGGTGTAAAAATACGACGCGAATAATGAAGACATTGCAGAAAGTTTTGGGCAGTAAGACAATGACTAATGAAACGGCCTGTTTCATTAGTGCCCATAACACCACGATGATTACCGACGCTTGCGTACTGCTGAGCAGCACCAATATAGACGTGACCACAACCTTCGCAATACAAAACGCCCTGCCACGAGGAACGTGGAGTAGAACAGTAGTGATGAAGAGTTGACGCCGCTCTACCACAGATTAAGGAGCTCGAGGTCGAGCACGCAGCCGACTGCGAATATCAAGACCAGGTCTTCATGCTTCTTGGCACACTCTACACCCTGATTGAGCAAGTGGAGACTAGACAGGCCCACAGTCAAGGTCACCCCATCGACGACATACTATTCACCTGACACCGTCTTCTGGATGAGTTGGTCTAGGCTACCGGTTCTTTATTTTACTACATTCAAAGGGGACATCACGCGATGGCCTTCTGGCCTTCGTGTGATGGACCTTCTGGAAAAATTTTAAAGGAATGTTCACTCCAATCAAACGTTTTCCACAACTGATAAGTTTCATTATCTACGCCACTACATGTCGGGATATTCCACAGCGGCAATCACAGGACTACCTACAAATTAAGTTTTCTATGTCGATGCCATTCACATACTGAATCAAGGCGTCAACGATTAACGGAGAATAGAGCAAGTATAAGTGACGGCCCTCTAAAATCTTCCTCATGTTTGAACCTCTACAGATATTCAAGGTCTGAGGAACCTGTACGGCAGTCCGCGAAACCGATTGTCTGAGCACGTAGTGCACTGGACATGCAAAATTAAGCTTCGCAAACAGGATTTTAGATATTCTTTTCACATCCACACCGCACGACTTCATGGTGCAATACCACAAGAACGTTTCATAAAAGCTACCAATCAATGCAGCACCAACTCAACGTGACGCGACCTCATGGCCGGCATGTATATCCACATTGGAACTTGGCGAGATGCTACTATCACTTAGCATTGAAGTCGAAAACAGGGAAAGGAGCGAACACTGCGGAGCTTGTGCAGAATAGCGAAATCCAGAGCCTCGATCATTTTTTTCTGCACTTCACCACTAGACTATAGACAACAGGTGAGAGCTATTTTTACCACTCTAAAAAAAACGCGACACATCATTGGGACTTTAAGAAGACTGTAGTGAAGAGAATTACGTTACTGGGAAAGGACATGAGATGTTTTCCGCTGCACAACCAACGGACATCATGCAAGTTAGTGCAAAAAGCGGTTACGACGAGCAAATGTTAACGTACGACCCGCATTAACATCGGTGATCCATCATTCGATCGTACAAAAAAAATAAAGAAGTGGACTCAATCCTCCATGTCATGTTGCCTTTCGTCTAAGTTGAAAAATATTGAAACAGACTAAACTAGCACTAATTACGTTTGACAGCACCTCAAGCCAGTTGTTAGATCATAGTAATGTGGTTAGTGCCTGGCTTAAGAGTTAGTACAACGCCATTGAGTGCACAATCGTTGCAATTGTCATACCGGTAATTAGCCAGGAATTGCTACCTCGATAGCAGATCACATCTTTACGCGCTTTTTGCGGGATCAGTAGAAACATCTGGGCAATGAAAGGTGTTTTATGAAATACGAAATCCACCTGGATTAAGTCTATCTAACGAATCTTATCAAATATTAAGCCTGTCACCTGGGACCAGTGTTGCCAGACGGAGAAAAAAAAGTCAGCAGATTGATCCCCAAAAAGTCAGTAGATTCGCACAAAAATCAGTAGATTCTACGAAATCTTTGTTCTGCCATGTTTTGCTATTTCCATTAAACCACACTTCGAGGAAATAGTATAGAGTAACAAATAACATGGTAATAAAGACAAATGAAGATGAAAATAAAAACAAGACCAGTTATCTAGTAATTCTTTATGGACGACAAATTAAAATGGCACAATGTTTTTTTTAATTTATTTTTTTATTAATAGCATTCACTAGTGTTGCGATTTCGAGAATTTTGCTTTGAAATCGAGACTGAGCCACTTTTGGGATCAACAAATGAGGGCGACAGTACGACATCCACCTGTCGCTATTATTGAAACGAAACCAAAACAAGACGTTCCGGCAAGTGCGCGCGTACATGTCCAATGCAAGTTTCCTGCAAGCTGCCATCTTTCCTTACTGGGCAGTGGAAGGTTTTCGACGCAACGCTGTCGGCGCGGAGCACTGTCGAGGCTACGCGCCGTCTGCTACGGGCTTATTTCTTTAAAATTTCTTTAAATAACATTATATAATTTTCTTGCCACAGCTTGCCAAATCAAACTAAAGAACCGAAATTTAGATGTCGATCCTATGCATTTCGTCGGGCGAATGAATGAAATTGGGGGCCCTCCCCGCTCAGCTGGGAGCAGCCGTGAGTTCACGCGCATGCGCTCACGCCCGTCGGTCTTCGCCGAGGGCTGATTGGCTCACTCGGGAGGGGGCGTTACGGCGGCGATATCATAGACAGGCCAAACTCTCCCCATATATGGCTCTGGCCCGGATGTCACCGTCGAACCTGCTCTGGGTGAATAGGTAGATGAATATACGGCCAAGTTACTCGAATAGGACGGGTCTCTGGGCCTTCTAGCCAGTGCTTCGTTTTTAATTCTGGGAGATTATGAGTTTCCTTTGGTGGACGACCCTGGAAACAGAAGGGGCCAAATAATAAATTTTTAATATGTTTACTAAAAAAAAAGGTCAGTAGATTTTCTTTTTTTTCAGTGAATCAGTAGACCGGGAACGAAATCAGTAGATCTACTGATAAATCAGTAGACCTGGCAACACTGCCTGGGACATTCTTGGATGTAAGAAAATCAACAGCTTTGGTACATTAAACAATATGATGGAATAAAGATTTCAAGGAGACTTCAGTCAGAATACACCGCTACAAAAATCAACCTTAATGGTGGGCGGACTGCGTTTCAGCACTCTCTTCAACAAAAAGAACCACATGCCGTGGTAATCAAACTTGTGAAATACAAACGTTTTATCCACTATGAAGGGTGCATTGCTAGAGTGTCTCTTGGCACGGACTTTGAAGAAGACGCCAAAATACGAGCTTAAATCACGAACTTTCGGACATTTTTCAGAACGACTACAAAAACTCCCGTCCTAACATCGTGTAAAAGAACTCCCCAGAGGCGCTGTAGGACTTCGAGAACTCCGAAGAATACTTGGCTGACAGCAACTGCTATTGGTATGACTTAAGGAAAAATTCCGAAGTGCGAGCAGACTGGCCAGCGGCCAACGGAAAGTTCCTGCCAACCAGAGGGTTCTCAGCGTGGTCATAAAGCCCGGCACGCTCACGCTACAAATCGGTCCACTGTCAAGCAGAGTAACAATCACGAATGAGGTAGATCTAATTTACTTCATGAAAATTACCCTCAGAAGTTAGCCTCTGGCCTTATAATTTTTGAGCATAAAGATTAAAACTCAAAATAATATATAGACATCTCTCCAGCTACGTTGGGTTTATACCATCTTGTATCGCTATAAATGGACCAATGCGGAGACGGCTAATTGGCCGGGTCATGTAATAAAGAGATATTTTTCGCTCCTCGGCAGAAGTAGACAATATAATCCCAAAGTTTTGGTAAACAACTGATGGGACATAGTAATCCTAGACGATGGAGAACAACAGGAGGACAATGATGTCATGTGTATAATGCGTCGAACGCGCAAGCACATGGGGAGCGAGATAGGAAGGAGGTTGAGCAAAGACCTTCAAATTGAATAAATAAACTCGAATATTACAACGTTGGCATATACGGCGACATACAGAAAGACGTTGGCGCGTACGCCAACGCGGTTTTTGTCAGTTATACCTCTGGAGATTAGTTAAACCGAAAACAACTTGAGCTTAAATCTGAGACGAATTTGAAAACTATATATATATATACAGTACAATCTCGATAAACGGAACCTGAAGGGACCAGGAAAATCTGTTCCATTTATCAGGAGTTTCATTTACTGAGAGTATGTAGTGTAGGTACACTAAAAATGTTGAATGCCAGCTTAAATGCTGTTTCCACAAGTGCACAATTTGTAAACACCAGCAAGTGAATGTAGAAGGCAAAATAATGACAAAAACACCAAATTGCTGCTTTTGTATATTCACACAAACCGTGTAAAAACGTTGAAGCAATATTCATGTTGTCAGGCTACTTTTGGGAATGGCATACTTCCTTGCAAGCGCCGTTTTCGTGAAGCAACCGCTATCGAAATCATTAATGACTTCGATCTTTTTTCTAACGTGAGCGCACGGTGTTGTCGCTTCGTGGCCGCCATCGCAGAAAGTAGGACACTAGGCCTAAGATGCGAGCAGAAGCCTTGTTGAGCCAAGCCTACCCAACATAGCCACCTATGCGTAAAAAATGAGAAAAGAAAACTCCCAAAACCCATGCGTACATGCTAATTTTGGGCAATAAAGCTGATAAATATTAAGAACATTTTTAATACTGTTTTATTACTCAAGAGTTATTTTTCTTTTCTGCGATAGCGAAAAATATGTCGGCGACAAAGTTTCGTTTTCGGTTCCGTTTACCCGGAGGCGCGAGAATTTGAGTTCCGATTAACGGGATTACTTTTACATTGCATGAATACAAAACCAAACAACTCCGAGATAGTTGTTTCGTTTAAGCAACAATTCCGTTTAAGCGATTTCCGTTTAACGAGATTCAACTGTATTTTAGATGCAAGGCACTTATCAGCCTTAGTCTCAAAAGGAGGTAGAAAATCAAGAAGGAGAAATAGGTAGCGTGTGATTAATACAAAATTGAAATATTAGGGCAGTTCGAGAATGCATTGTTAGGCTATATGTAAAGTATTGCTTCGCCTCTTTACGCTTTTTGCCTGAAACGGAAATAATACTGGAATGATGAAGAAGGATTTATTTGTTACTAAAATTTAGATCGGGCGCCTCGCGAGGTGATCGCGCTGCCCAGTCAGCACAGGCATGTACAGTGGTAAAACAGACAAGAAAATAAAACAAAAACAACTAAACTGCCACCGAAATGAAGCCGAGGCACAGTCGTCGGCCACTAAAACATCCGAAACAGAGCTAAGTCGTCAACACACTCAAGATGTGGCACAAAGTTACCTATTTTCCGCCAGTCGCCATATCTTTACACAGCTACACACTTGCTGCGCTCTGATTTATGACCATCGAGTAAGTTCATCGTACATATGGGAGGTCACACGTAATCTTCGAATGTATTTGTTCAGTTGTGATGTGCCCCAACATGAGCACCAGCAGACGTACAGTCGGCACAAAAAGTTTGCGGAGAGCCGGAGGGTCAGCCGAAATGACTGGTTGCGCTTTCTGACGGCGAGCGGCCGCCGACAGAAAGCTTTCGACCGCTTTCGACCGACATGGATGAGATAACCCGGACCAGTGTAAGATGCCGCTTTGTAAGGCTTCATAGCCATCATGTCGCTCGCCTGCCTCAGCCGCCGTGATGGGTGACGGACCTCGCGCATGTTATGAATAACATTTCATGTGACCTTGTGCCAGTCCCGGTTATTTCATGGAGGTCGAACGGAAATAAACGCAGCAAACATGAAAGCGACCAAGAAAGGAAGCGCATGCAGAAAGCGTGAGTCTTGAAAGCGGCAGCGTGCAGTAAGAAGGCGCAGACCGTCTTTTCGGCTGGCGCTCCCTTCCCCTCCAAATATCGCTGCCGACTGTACACGATAAAAATCATCATAATCACGGCTTACGTGAGTTTTCAATAGAGCACATGTACACTCTCTGGCTTCCTCCGTTCAACTAGAAAATAACGACGAACGTCGAAAATCACCCAGTTCAACAATGCATGCTTTCACTCGTCGACCGACTTTTTTAAGTGGAATAACTTGTACAGCCTCAACAACCGCTACCATCATGGGGAAGGTGTAATTCGTGAGGTGGTTTGTATTGGTTTCTGGGGGAAACGAGAGATTATGAGAAGGGCAGGAGTCAGGAGGGTATGACTCGTGGGAGCTACAAGGCTGAAGTCATGAACTCTTCAAGTCTTCAACGCATTCGACATTTTCTAGCAGCTCCTATTGCAAACGCGGCCCATAAACCAAGTGACGAATTCAAGCAATCGTAATCTGCCCAAAATCCAGACACCCCAGAATTGGTAAGACTAGTGCATCCTACCTGCACTATATGCGTCTCTTGTGAAACTACCGTTCTTGCACTTCGCAACCAAAATATTCAACACTTTAGTTTACCTTTAGAGCTTCAAATATATTAGGCAGATTTTAATAAAATTTAACAATTCGTCATCGCCACACACCATGAGTGTTTTAAGTAGCCTTCTCAAAGCTTTTAGCGTAAAAAAAAGTTTTGGCAGTGGGTTCGGAATTTATTTGAAGCCCTGCGAAACTCAAGCCTTCATAAAAGCGTGGCACAGAGACTTGACAATGATTATAAATCGTTGGCGTGTGCGCGGAGAAAAATGGAGACACACGATAATGATTGGTGAACTGGGGGGTGAGGTAAACGGAGCTGTAGGCGAGGAGGTGTTCGACCACCTCTGTGCACTGAGAGAGATGTGCTCAAGTGTATTTTATTAAGGCATACTGCTACCCGAAGGAAAAATCCATCAATGTAACGCTGTCTGGCAGTCGATGTTTTCTAGTGGACACCTGTCTGTGCCTGATTGTACGTCAAGCACGTCTGATTGGCCAACAAGTTACTCCGACCGACAGTCAAACTCCAGTCAGACTCCGCTTGTCGGCTTTCTGATGGTTTCCTGGTGGCTGTCGGCCGCCGCGAAATGCCGTCAAGATTTCTTGGTGGCGATTCTGACTGTACATCGATTGTCTCTGACTGTACGTCAAAACGCTTTGACGTGCAGACAGACGTATGGTCAAAGGACGTAAAGTTCGTTCGGATACCACTATTTCGCCAAATCTATGAATACGAGAAATAATCTACGCACGAGAAAACGATTTCGGAACGTGAGCTCATAAATCCGGTGATGTTAGAGGTATGACAAGCAGGGCACCCCACAACCCTCATCGAAAGCTCGCCGAAACGCCGAACATGCCGAGCACGCCAAACGCGCCACTTTCTAGTTTCGCCAATTTCGCTTCGCCCACAGAAGCTTCGCCGAGCTTCCATGAACGATCGCTCTCAACTCGTTTTGTTTGCGCGCTTGTGCCACCCTGTCGATCCAGCCCGGGCTCTACAATATCTTATGTTTTAGTAGAATTTCTCCTCGACAAGGCCCAGTCTGTCGTGAGTTCCGACTATAGCCTCGTTTACATGAAAGCGACTTCAGCGCATCGACTCCACTCGTTCCTCGAACGAAGCCGACGCGGCAACGTTTACATGAATGCGGACTAGAAGGTGGCGCCACGCCGTGTCAAAGCTCAAGGTTATGCAGTTCCGGCACCAGCCGCACCACGTTTTCCGGTTCGTCGCAGGTGGAGGCATTTCGACGCGTTCAGTGAACGTTAAAGATCGTGCCCGCTGTCTTCGGTGCAGTGGAAGAAGTTACGAGACGGAAGAAACATCAAAACCCAAGCGTTTAGTGCTCCAGGCCGGGCTGCCGGGTCACTCTGGACCAGAGGCGACGTGTGTGCGCACGCTTTGAGGACGCCTCCGCGCTTCGCCGCGCCAGACCTCGCCGATCGCGACCGGACCCCGAGTCTGAAAGGCTGCCGACTCATTGCAGTTTGGCTCGGCATCTGGATGCGCTGGTGTGCTTGGTGACAATACTTGGACAACTCGGATACCGCTTGCCCGCCGGAACTTCACGATGCACTCAACACTCGCTACTGTGCTTGTGCCTGCTGTGAGTGTTCCGTGCACCTTGTTTGGTGACGACACGCGCCTTGCATTGTCTATTGCAGTGGGCGGCAGCGCTTCGAGAGTTTAGGTTCTGCGCTCGCGTCGGTCTGCCGGGCGCCGCTCGCCCGGCGGCGACGTTCGCGCTGCGGGCGCACGGATACTGACGCACCTATCGTTGCCCTGGATGGATACCCACTGACCTCGGCTTTGAATCTTTATATAGCGCGAAGCTGCCGACCCATTGCAGTTTGGCTCGGCATCTGGATGCGCTGGTGTGCTTGGTGACAATACTTGGACAACTCGGATACCGCTTGCCCGCCGGAACTTCCCGATGCACTCAACACTGAATACTGTGCTTGTGCGTGCTGTGTGTGTGTTCCGTGCACCGTGTTTGGTGACGACGCCTGGACGACCGTGTGCGCCGCCGGAATTACCGCTGCGCTCACCACTGGACTCAACAAAATAATTTCGTGCTATGCTTTTAGCCGTTACAACCGAGAGATCGTCGCAATTTCAGACCCACTCCGCCAGGGTCTGAAATCGCGACGATCTCTCGGTTGTAACGGCTAAGGGCATAGTACAAACTTCTTTTGTAGAGTCCAGTGGTGAGCGCAGCGGGAATTCCGGCGGTGCACCGCCTGCGTCTAAAATTGGGGCTGGAAATGCGCGGTTTCAGGGTGAATACGAACTGGTGCCCCAATTTTGGGTCCCTCGAAGCCCGCGTTGACGCTTTAACATTAACCGTCGCGGCCCTTAGCAAGAGAAGAAAACAGCGTGAACCAGGAAGGCGGAGATAATCTTGACGTCGTAGTTCATCGCAACGACGAGAAGGCGATACTTGTGTGTACCAACGGACATTCCGCAGCAGAGCACGCTAGTGCGAACAACCATGCAACTGGCAGGAAAACGTTCGGTACTGTCACTAGAGGCGGCAAGTGACCAAAGCCCAACCGCAAGCCGTCTGTTTTTTTTTACAAAATGCATTTCAGGCCGCCACTTCTTGGTCGCCACCGGGGTTGAAATTTCCGTCCTTCCTCCAACACTGGAGAAAACACGACACCCACAGCACGGACAACAACACGTTGCGGCAAACGAATCCAAAATTCCAACATATGAAATACGCTCGGTGACACGACTTGGAATTGCTAGGTTGAGCTGACAGGTGCCACAACCATACCGGTTGTAGAAAACACCCGAGTGAACGTACTTCCAAACTAAAAAAAAAAACAGAGGCTCCACTGCGCCGAGTATGGTGCCCGTGAGCGCGCCAGTTCACGCTTGTGCGTGATCTCGGGAGCTGCGAGATGTCAGAGAATTTATGCCTCTGGCCTAAGCTCTCAGTCGGACTTCCCTTTTCTTCTCCGGTGCTTTCGAACACACCGCCGATAAGCTCCACCTAGCAAGACGAAGAAACGACGAGCAGTTAAGTAGTTTTAAAGCCAAGAGGGAATATTTGGGTTATTTAGGCTGAGCGCAAGTTTTGACAGAAGCTTAGGATGAAACACCCAGCCGAAGGATTTAGAGTAATGAATAAAGATAACGCCAACATTCCCCTGACGTTCCAGTGTCTTAGCAATGTAATGAGCCGTTTCTAACTGTTGCGTAATAGTTGAGAGGCAGCCCCACAAACTACATTGGCCTGTTACTCAGTTCATCGTTTCAAGAAAAACAGACATGCGCGTTAACCTGATATGCTCTAAAGTTGTTTCACATGACGAGAGTTCGATATGCGTTCGTAGTTAAATGATAACGCATCCCCAGATTTGTAAACAAGAATTACGTTTGCAATCTTCCACTGACAGGTGACTGATGGCTCCGATAAGAATCGCGTAAAAAAGCAAAAATAAACTTAGAACACGATTTAGCATATCTTATTAAAATGTGTTGAGAATGTTATCTGGGCCTTGTGACTTTTACTGTCAATGTTCAGCAGCAATGAAAGTACGCCTCTAATTGATATTTCAATATCAGGAATGCAAAAATCAGTGACTACCGGAGCAGCGACTCTGGCACCACTATCGTCTGTGAAGACAAATCCAAATTGACTACAGAATCACGTAGCCGTTTCGAGAGGACCAGAAATAATCTAGTTTTCGACATTATGTTTGGGGTTTTGATCATAAGTGTATCCGAAATTTCGATAAATCAGACTTCATGATGCCATGAAGGATGGAGTTATAATAAAAAAAACTTCGCATTACGCACTTGTGTCCGCAGATCTGCCTTCAGTTTCTCGAAAGTAAGCCGACTGCTCTTGGCACGTCATTTTCTAGTACGTGAAGTTTATCGCTGTAGGTGAATAATATATTGATAGATAAATGGGTTGTGTTTCTTAGGATGTTTTACCACAGGAACAAAAGTGCAGAAACATTCTTGAACGAGTCGACTCAGATATATTCCACAACGTGTCGATATTAGTGCCAGGAAGGGAACTAAGTTTACTAAACTTGTCAAAAGGGACCTCGAGAAGGTCAAGTACACTTTTTTGTTTGCCCTTGAAAAATCATGCCACCAGACGGTAATGCCCTCTTGTTTAGTTATTGCAACTATTTTAAGCTCGGCAACTATAACTTTGTGAACAGATTTTCCAATTCTACGCAAAAAAAAAACCGTTAATAGCAAGGCGCTGAGGAATACAAAATCTAAAATGTTTTCGTACTTCCTTGGATACGAGTTGGGCTGCTCACCAACTCTACAAGATACTTCTCAAAAATGATTTGTACTCAGAAGTGAGAGTTCTGCCAATTGGAAGGCAGCAGGCTTATGTTTAGCCAATCGATGAGCGGGAGATTGAAATCCCCAGTTAAAATATTGGAGGAACCACGTTTCGACGTATCAATGAAGCAATTGAAAAGCTCGTCATGAAAATAAAGATCGGCGCAGGGAGAACGGTACCCTGTGTCAATAATTATCGTCCCCGGTAACGGGCAAACCTTAAGCCATACTTCACTAATCTTCTCAGAGATTCCTAACACAATAGCATAACACATTTTTACTGACGTAGTACGCAACGCCTCCTTCACGGGCGCCTCTATTTCTCCGAAATATACTGTAATTAGAAAACGTTACCTCGTTGTTAAGAACGTTATCGTGCAAACATGTTTTCGTTATAGACACTATAGATGGTTCGTCTACAAAGAAACAGTACTCGACGTCTACAATTTTCTTTAATAAAATTATTGCGTTAAATATCATAATTTGAAAGAACCCCAACCAGAGACAGAATGTCAGTCAGGACAACTTACAATTTGTCTGGTGTTGACTTCTTTTCTAGTGTTCGTAACTTCATCTCAGTAAAACGTACATTCACGATTCACGGCTTATCTTTCACCAGCTTTAACATTAGATCCGTTTTTGTTACACTCCCGTGTACTTTCCCAATGCTCTTGCGTTTTAGATTCTGTCACGTTAGTAATCGTCACCATTTGAAATACTGGATCCCTTAAGTTTAAAACAGTGTTTAGAAATCACAGTCTTTTCATTGTAGTTATAAAATTCCTTGACTACCTGGCGCGTGTTCCCATCTCTATCCTATCCTAATCGGTGGACACGCTCCACCGACGTCACCCCGACGCTCATTTGACTACTAAATATCTCGTCAATAATTTGTTTCGAGTTGCGCCTATTTTTGTTTTATTACCAACTCAGGGAGCTTAAGAAATATTAGGTTGTTGCGGCGGCTGCAATTCTCAACGTGAGTTGTTTTTTTCATGCGCCAACTGTTTTTTTTGAACGCCTTCATGCTTTTTTCGAGAGTCAGTAATCTTAATTTGTTCGCTTTTGTAAGTTTCAACACTTCATTCATTTTAGACCACCTGGACTTTATTTTAGAAATGGAAGTTTTAGGTCGGGACGAGTCCGTGGTTTATTCCTTCACCTGTCCGAGAACAGCATGTATGAGTCGCTCAAGACGGGTTTCTAGAATGCGGTTCAGCTCGTCGTCTCCACAAAGCAATTGTCGCAACCCGATAGAACACTCTAGCAAAATAGAAACACAGCAAGTGGGGCACGGCACAACAAAAATGTGACTATAACTATATTAAAAAAAAAAAAAAACTTTTAGGGCTTTCGGTATTAAGTTGTACAAACAAAAGATGCAGTTTCAGCGACATTCTTCCGGCAATGTAGCCTGGCCCACTGAAGCCTTCATAGGACGAAGCGAAGTACTTGTAGTTGTCAGATGACGTCATTATACCCTCGTACCGGTGTGGAAGAAAGATTTTGAATCGGCCGATAATTCACGAGGTCTGCGAAGACGGGTGATGTGGCGCTTCCATGGGGCGAGATCGAGTGCAGATCAAATAGCAGTGCATGTAGAAACAGAAGATGCAGTCTCTGCGACATTCTTGAGGCAAAGTAGCCTCGACCAGTGATCGCCATGTTTATCAGCTAGATTAGCGGAAATATTGGTTGTACTAGGAACTATCAAGTGTACACATGGCACGTGTTAACGTATCTAATGAAAGGTGCCATGAACGTAGACGTCTCTCGTCTGCAAGCAAGTGTCGCTAAAGGATAGTGATGCTAGGACATTTGACGTATGCAACACAAGTGCCTAGCAATCTGCCAGTTTATTTCCTTCAACGGTAAATCATTACTCATTATCAGTTTCAAAGATTTCGCAAATGACCCATTATGCAAGCGAAATACGAGTATTTTTTTTTGGTGGGGGGGGGTGTATTTACAGCATTTCATTAAAGAATACGGTCTATCTAAATTAAAATTTTTGGTGTATGTGTGTTATATGGGGAAAGGGACAAAATATAGAGTTTTAGTCATCCCGGTAAATAAAATATTTAACTCAAATTTGTAAATTAATTTTCTAATTATTCAAAATAACTTTATGGTTCCAATAACAAACTTGCCAACGGTCATCCCAAAATACTGGCCAGTAAATTTTAGAAAGGCTTCCAGCGTGTGAATGCGTGGCAGTTCGCTGAAGTTAAAATTCGTGAATGTGGCGTAAGGCTTCTAGAACAAAACGCAAATCGGCTCTCAGATATGTCTGAATACCATCTACTATTCCAATTATTTTCGTCTACATTTATGAATTACTTCGATTTGAATTTTCAAGTAACTAAGTACAAGCGTGCAAGGAATAGTAATCGCCCGAAAAATAGGCCGGTTCCTCAACACGACAGAAGTCGTTTTTGCGATCGTTTCACTACAACATTCCCAGTTTTATATAAATGTATTTTTATTATTATAGTTTAAAGTTTGCTTTCAAGAACAGATTTAAGCTCAAATATTCACTGGGCTGTTGACTGTTCGTGATGCACTTGCTTGTATTAACGTTTTGTATGTTTTTCTTTTGCATCGACGTTTGTTTCTTTTTTTCCCCGTACTTTATGCCGTGGTTGTGTATTAATGCATAAGGTGTAAAAAAAGTTCCTTGTATTTTTTTTTCCTTTCTTTGCTGCCCATGTTGCAGTCTATTTGGGATTTCAAGCTGCCTATAGATGCTTTTTTTGACTGGGAGAACCTTGCAGTATGTCTAAAAAAATACCAATTTGCATTTTAATTAAAAAAAAATGATGAAAAAAGGAAAAAAAATTGCGCGGGCGCGCTTTTGTACTTAGCGTTGGTTCAATTACCGAGAATGTAGCGTGTACCGTTTTTAGTGTTCGTGCGTCATGGTACAAGATCTGTTCGCTTTCCAAAAAGTAATACTCGCACTTGCTTTGCTTTGGATATTACGCGCTTGGCTCTGCAGATGATACGCATGCTTCTGCGGGACCAAGTATATAATAACGAAAATATCAAATCATATGCTCGCACCAGCAGCTGTGAGATACTTGTATTAAATGTAGAGAAGAAACTAGAGCATTTCGAGGTAATATTCGGTTATGTCATGATAAATATATATGATTTACAGTTTTAAGGGCTTTTCTGGACTCCATTATATTCCATATGTGTGGGTACCCTGGAAACTTGGTTGGTCGCTGTAAGAAGACAGATTCGTGTTAAAGGAAAAAATAATATAAGGATTTTCAAGAGGTAGCAGCGAAGTATTTAGCAATTATCTTAAGATATTCGGCTCTGCACCCTTGTTGTAGTAATTCAATTTTTTGACATATTAAATTATTATCTAGAGCATTTGCTTACGCCTGCTACTCCTATGTTCAAGAACAGAAGAATTGAACCTCACGTATCCGACCGAGCCCCTGGGTGGACCTCCCGAGTCGTTGAACGCCTCACCCATCACAACTACAGCCACAACAATGGCAAACACAACGCCAATTAAGGCTCTGTTATACTCCGACGTAACGCGTGCGCGCGTGCGAGCGCGTCACAGCGACGTCATGTCGGCGAAAACCCGACACTTTATACTCCGGCGTCGTGGCATAACCGACGCGACCGGCGGCGTTCGACGCCGCCTGACCGCCTCGACGCCAAAATGGAACATACCGTATTCCGCGCCGGCCGCGCCAGCGACGCCGGACCAGGATGCATCACGCGCTGGCTCCCGGCAGCCCTCGCGGGGGAAGCGCGGCGAATACGAGCAATAGCAGACGACAGGAACACCACTCCGTGTGGCGTCATTTTTGAAGAATCGGACTCGGTCGTCGAGAAGCTGATCGAGGGAATTCGTCCTCACCCGTGTGTCTACGACCCGAGGAAGCTTGGGTACTGTAGACCGTGCGCTTGTCAAAGATGTACCGTATGTACACTGACCGCCTACGCTCGCGGCGCAGGCGGTGCACCAACAGTGCAAGTACGAGTTTTCGTCGTGCAAGGTACGTCCACGCCATCGCTGGAACTTGGGGCTCAAGAAGCGCGAGAATTTTTGTCTGCTATTCGAAACGAAAAGGAACCGGAAGTGGCGCACTCTCGCAGGAAACGTTCCCTCGTAGTCAGATTCTGCGCATGCGCTGCGCTGGCGGCCCACCGACGCGCGCCGCGGGAGCCGCCTGGGCCGCCGGAGTATAAAGAGGGCGAAGTTTTGACGCGCGCGGCGTGACTGACGTGACGTAGACGACTTCGGCCAGCGTTCGCTGGCGCGCGCGTTACGTCGGAGTATAACAGAGCCTTTACGACGCAAATTACGAAAACAACAACACCAGAAGTTAAGTACTAAAAATGACTTCTTTTTGTGGCAGTTATTTGCCACGCGACGTGCGATGCGTGAAATGCACTGCGTTCGATTATGACAGCGAGGACATTGAGTGCCTTTAGATGTTTAACATCAGTCAAGCTTGGCGCGGCGTGCAGAACCACCGATCGCGCATCCTGGTATAGGTATATTGAGAAAAAAAATTATTTCTAGAAGAAAAGGCCTGCACCCCCCCCCCAACCCAAACATACACACACAAAGACACACAAAAATCACAGATAGTGAATCTATGCAGTGCGTCCTAGATCGCGTCCGCGTCGCCGGCAGCACGCCTTCCAGCTTCACAAACGAACGCGACACTAGCACAATAAACGCCAGAAGTACGCGCCTGCCGCTGCATCTAGCAACGATGACGTCGACTGTAGGCCTTCAACTATATGTTGTATTGGTGAAAACCTGTCTCGTGCATGCTAGTAGAAAACGTTGTCAATTAAATATACTATCACCTCTTGTTAAATATCATTCAAAAGGATTACTTGATAAGCTTGAAGAAAAAAAAACTATTTACCGTTACTTGAAAGATTAGCATTACCTGCCTAACAGCGTAATGTTTTGCCCGTTTGAAAACGAGCCTTTTGCACTATTCATTATAGGATTTGATTCATAAGATTATCAACTAGTCATTCTCGGAATCAACTACTCTTTGTGGACCACCCCCTGTCGGATACTTGGTTCAAGAATTCATTGGAGGGCAGAATGTTGAAAGAACAGGCGCAATTTCAAAAGGGCTTAAATATTATTATCGGTTACAAGTTCTTTTATAAAGATAGCGTTTACGAGGTCATGTGGCAAAAACCCGGCGTCAGCGTCGGCCCCGACGTCGAAATCGGTCTTGGCGTCGGTGGGAACGAAAAATCTCATTATGCAACTCGCGCCGCTACGTGTGATGTCTCACGTGGCTTTGACGTACTGACCGTATTTGGCGTAAAAACGTTCCTCTCAATTTAGCGGAAGACATTTCCGTTAAACTTAGCGGCCTAATTTCTCGCGAAATTCAGCGGGACATATTTGCGCCAAGTTTGGCAGAAATTGTTTCCGCTAATTTTAGCGGAAATTCTTCTCGCCAAGCTTCGCGCAATATTTTCCCGACAAATTTACCGAGAAGTTTTTTTGCAATGTATAGTGTAAAACTTTCCAGCAAAAGTTAGCGGCAAATGTTTCCGCCAAGTTTAGTGAAAAGTTTCTGGCACAATTTAGTGGAAACAGTTTCCAACATAATTTGGCGCAAGACATCCAATTAAAACATTTGACGTCATGTGTCGTCACGTGACATATGACACTACCGACTATTGCACCCACACACGTTTGTAGGCCTGACAAAGAATGCGGGTTTAAAGGTAATGCTTTGTATGCGGGGCTTTATAAAGCTATCGCGATCCACTCTTATCAACACGATAGCGTTTAAGAGCTCGTCTAGCAGAAAAGCCGGCGTCGGCGTCATTGCGGGCGTCGGTGGAACGGAAAAAATCTGATTGGTCGAAAGGGGCAATATGTGAAAACCAAGTGACCTCACGCGGATATTTAAAAAAAGAAGAAAAAAACACAGCGCTCCTGTGAAACGTGACGTCACGTTTTGAATAAGAGTGATTAAAACACTCTTATTATTGGGAATTGAAGGTTGCCGAAATAAACGTTGTTGGGGGAGACGGGATATGAAACCACGACCCTTCGGTTGCGAGCCAGTCATGAAACCGACTAGGTTACGTAAAGAATTTGTCACTTTTTTATTTTTATTGCGTGGGAAATAAAACAAGGTTGCTCACTTCGTAGAGCTCTCTTTATTACACGATAAAGCAGCCACCATGACTTTTGGGACTGATAGCTAAAATCCTCGCATTTGGAGAGGTTCAGAAGGACTACACCATTCGGGTACATTTTAAGACTCTTGATGGACGATTTCAAATTGTTGCTAAAGTATGCGATAATTCACATACACTTCTCTTTGATCTGAATTGTCATTACGGACAGAGATACGTGTTTTACAAATGCTCAATAACCCAAGCAACATAAGCATGTCGTAAGGTTCCTCATCAATCGAAGACGGCTTGGACACGCTTGCATTGCAAGGGAACGATTGAGATTTATATGATTAGCTATTGCGTTCCTTTCTTAAAGGCGAAGGCAAGGGGCCCTCCTGCAATTCGCTTTCACAACCAATCTGATAGCTCTTCTGATCGCTCCCTGGTTAAGGTAATCAAACACACAAATAGACCAAAGAAAAACAAGCTGATTTTCTGAGCAATTAAGCCGTTTGAAATCTTAATATATTAGGGTGATCTAAAGCCGTGGTTTCCAGTCGTTTGCTTTAATAAAAAATCTCTGTGTTGGAAACTTCAGGAATATTTTGGAGAGCGATATATAAATATTTTTGATGGCATGTAAGGGAAGCTTCAGTGAGTGGAGAAAAAAATCTCGTTTAATTATATTTCTTCGAGGAAATTGAAATCACGCTGCCAAGTTGCGGTGTCGCATGATTTAAGTTTGATGACTATTTATGGTTGGTTACACGCGAAGTTTGCCCTTGTAAGCTGTCGGTGACGATTTATGAACGCAGTAGCTGTAGCGCCTGCAGCAAACGTTCAGGGCTTTCCAACGGGCTTAGGCTGCGATGGCGACCAAGTACTATCAGAGGCAGAAATCTGGCGCTCGAAGATTAGGTTCTACTGTGTCCTTAACCTCTCACCGCCTATAAAACAATCTTTCTTTCTTCACACGACCAGCAAATAATTATCGTACTCAAGCGGAACCCGAAGACGAGCGCAACTAAATGTGCTTCACCTTAGACAGGAAGATCCATCACATCTGCAAAGACACAAGTGTGAATGCCCACGTACGCAGCACATTAAAATACACGAGCCTGAGTATGTTTGATCATAATATAGCAAAATCTAGAATGAAACGCTGGTTGGTACTACCGCATATATGATACAGGTAAATTGATGGGGTCAATTTTAGTTTTCTCATTTTTTTATCAATTTTAGTTTAAAGCTCGGCGTGTAATTTCATTTAAACTGACAACAAATGCTTTTCCGACTTTGTTTTGTTGTTTTATCGAAACTGGGGTAATCCGCATGAAACATTCCAAAATCCAGACCTTTTCGATAATTCGCGTAAACATTCTTCTATTGGCCAACGCGTTCTTTGCAAACAAGGCCTGGTGTGGGCAAACTTCCAGTTCCCGCACGAGGTTTTTCCGCTACGCGTGCTCAGGGACCAGATTCGCGTCAAGTGGAGCGACTGCGCATGCTCCCTGCCAACAGCAGCGCCAACACAGCGGCTTGACGTCAGCGGCACGTGTTGGTGTAAGGCATGGAATCGAAAAGCGTGACAGGCCTTATTCTGAAATGAAAAAATGAATTTGTAGTGCTAAAGGAATGGCGTGTCCCAATCTTTACGTTTACTTGCACTCCGGAACGAATTTTCAACAGTTGGTGGAAGGGTGGACATGGTGATACGTTTTCCGTCGTTTAGTAAGTGCGAATTTCTGTATAGCCGCGAAATGACGATATCGGAGAACTTAGCATGCGCAATACCAGTTTTCGTATTCTTTATCCAACCCGAAACTTCGAGAAATTAAATAAAACAACGAATGAACACAAAAGCCAGCAAAAATACAGCAAAACGTTTATTGACGACATAGCATGTATACAGGCATCGAAACCTCCTCTCTGATGGCGAGCCCCTAAAAATATATCAAAATTTTAATATAAAATGGTATTTATTTAACAAAAAATGTAATATATTCCGAGCAATTCACGTTTTTACTACTTTAACCGGCTACTGCGCCTTTGGGAGCGTGGCGAAAAAGTGGTCGTATTCAATCGTCCCCTCATGGGAATTCTATAGAACTAGGGTGGGTGCCCTGGTAAGGCAAAATGAAGACAAAAGAACATAGGTTTCCTATTTCAGCATGCAAAACATCTTAGATTTCTTGCGCTGAAGCGTAGGATCGGTGTTACAAATAAAACAAACGTGTACTCTTATAGAGTAAAATAGTTTTCTAGCCAGTCCGTAACAGTGACACGCTGACAGCACATAAATGATCTTCAAAAATAAAGTTTGTTTTGTTCATTAACTCGATTTTCGCGTTTGAACGAAGGTAGATATTTGGTTATTTTTGAAGTTGTAAAGTTCTGTATGTAAAAGCTCCAAGCCTCTTTGAAGGGTAACTAATTATTATAAACGTCTACCTAAGCATCGATCTTTGGAAGGTTATCAGAGTGCTAATAAGTTTTCGCGTTTTGCTTTGGTCGTTGCGCTTCGGACGTCGTACACGTATTCACGTTTGTAGAAATCAGTTAACGACCTCAATGCGGATAGCAAGATTGTGTGCTTATTGCAAAGGGGTTGCGGTGATGTCAGAACGCCTAGCGCTTATTGGAGAATTATTAAAAGATAGTGGGTCGACGTCGAGGTACCTAGCATTGAGGTCTAGTCACTATCTTTTTCAAGCAAAGTCAATCAGATATCGGCGTCGTTCCCGCGTCACCTAAACTCCTCCGCAAAAGCAGACGACTTGCTCTCCGCATAGGTTAGTAATACTTTGTAGCGAATACAAATGATTTCAAGGTGCAAACTACATGTAACCAAAAAAATTATAAAAAATAAGGAAATTTTATGACGTATAGTATCTGGGCGTTGAAGCCGGTTACCATCAAGCCGCCGTGCCCCAGCTGTATCGGATTCGCAGGATTACAAAAATAAACAAGGAACATTATTTTGTGTTAGCAAGTGAAAGCGTGGTTCCAGCATATATATTAAGAGTTCTTACCGGCGAGAAGTCGAGACGCTACCGGACTACCTTTTGGCAAAAAGTGTCGGTGAAGGTGTGGGACGTAGTTGTTTCGGTAGGCGTGTTTTACGACTTCGGGCTCATAATTTTTATATATTTTATATAAGAAATTCAGACGGGATTCCAATACATGTCTATCTGTTCAGATGTAAACTGGCGCTAAACACAACAGCAATAGTGTTTGCGAAAAATTTACGTTTTGCCTTACTTGTTAGCACGATCAATATTTTCTAGTGATAGCAGATGCGCAAAAATTAGGCCTCCTAATAAATTAGTACCTTGTAGGCATCGGGATTTGACCTTACATTCGTGAGCACGCCATCGCAATAAATTTTGATGATGTGGTTTATGACATTACAGTTTTATGATGTTTTAAACTTTTGGAACTCATTGATAGCTTCTCGTTGTATTTGCACCAAGTGCGAAATTCGTCTATTTATTTTCCATAGCTTTAGTAAGGTCCATATGCCCCCACGGTGCTGTTTTTGGAAGACTCGTTGTCCACGCCGCAGCTTACAGGTGGCGATAAATTACCAAACCCTGGACGTGCTTGATGTTTCAAGCCAGTTTATTGAGGCTTCCTGTTGAACTTAGATTTGAACAAAAAATATGCTACGGGAAGCCATCAATTTCAAAGGTGCATTAAAATTACCCTTATTGCACCATCACCATGCAGCTGACGTACACGAGCACCACATTCATGTAAGGCACTGGGAACGATTGCAAAAAAAAATAAAAAAATAATGTTCATAAAACAAGTCTAAAACACACCTGATTTGCACATTTCTCAAACTCTCGCCGCAGGAGCTGCGATACCACTGTGCAGAGCATTGGGTCTCTCGCGTAAAGTCAAAGCTTAGAAGTCCCTCGAGGACAGCGAAATACTTCAGTGTCTCCGGACAACATTTCGTAATGAAAGCCAAGTAACTTAGAACATTAATGAAACTGAGCTTGAGACATCATGCCCGTCCAGGGTACGGTACGCTACTGACACCTGAAAGCTGTCGGATGTTAACAGAATGTTTCCAGAAAGCAGCGCCGTCAGCTGCATATGGACCTCACATTAATCCTGGGGAAATGAATAAATGAATATCGCAGTTGGAGTAAATATACCCACAAGCTATTGGTGAACGAAAAACTGTTTTAGTATACAGTCCATTTTTCTTTGGTTGCTGACGGGTGGCGGCTTAGGATGGAGGCATAGTTTAAATAGTTCAAGGGTTTCTGATATGTAGCCGAAATTTAGGTTACAGTTTCTTTCAAATAAACCTCTATAGAACAATGAGCACTTTGGTTGGGGATCGAACCTGCCAGCTGAACATTTGTGGTGCAGACTCAACAAAGCGGCCTTTGGGTAGTAGTATGGGCGATTCTTCGACATATGCATTTTTATAAAACTCGATGTCCCTATACAATCGTGACCCTCATGCTTACCGTGTCCTCAGATGCGTGCCGGCCTTCTCCTTGAGAAGGCGTGGAGGAGATGTAAAGTACCCATCATGAAGCAACCTGAAATAAAATAAATTTCTCCATTAAATGAGTCTACAAATAGCGTAGCTAAAATGCCTAAAACCTTCGTCGACTGGGGTGAGGAGCGTTTATCGCAAATCGAAGCTTTAATTCTGCCCTCTAAATTTATTCTTCTGTTATCAACACTTTGGAAGCCTATGGATAAACTTGGTCCAGGCTAGACGTTGTGCAAACCTTTCAAAGTTTCATGTCCAAGTGTTTTCTTTTTTTTAATTTTCTAACCTAATTGAGGCTCCAAATTACCAAAGTAGGCGACTTTCGAACACTCCATGGATGTGAACTTAGTGAGGTTAGAATATCTCCAGCCTCCTAAACGACTGCGTGAGCTATGTTCATCAAAGTTCGCGCATATGACGTTGTACATCTTCACCGAAGGCTTAACAGAACAAGGCAATAGGCGAGGGAAGCGTCACAAGACGTATTTCCTTCAGAAAAAAAAGGAACAATAATATTGGCACACGACTCGTTTATTTTCCTCTAGTGTTGCTCATAAAGTGCTCACTAATTTGGAGAAGGTCGCACAAACACATTTTTTTTTCAAAGCTTTATATTTGTCTGGAAAAATGATTAATGCCTCGAGTGGAAGAAGAGAAAGCACCTTTGGGACTGAACAAATTTGGGGATCCAATTTGTCCCGTCAATGACTGGGGCTACCCAACATTGTCGGCCCGTTTGCCGTCGCGTTTTAGGCTGCCCCAATCTTTGACGTGACAAGTTGAATCGAACTTGTCAGGGTTATTGGTGGCCCGTTTTCTAGCTGTTCCGCTTTCAAGCTGGCCCGTTGTCTAGATCGCTGGTTGCCTAGCTTAAACGTTGTGCAGTTGAATCTAAAAAGATCCTGTCGTATGCTTCACCGTAGAGTCCTCGGAGGGTCAATCAATGTGATACACGAAGGATGCTAGGCGACTAAGTCGAGGGGCATATATGAGCAAATATGGTGCCTGCGATGTTGCACTTTGGAATATACGTCTTCTTGTGAGGCGTTATGCTCATAGTCACGTCGCAACTTTATTTTTAAGTCGCAAAATGTATAGTATAATTCCTGAAGTTGACAATGAGGGTCCAGCGCGTGCCGTAGTCAGCTACCATGGGTGAAAGGTGCGCGTGCGATTGCGTAAAATAATGTAAATTTTTCGTCTTCTTTTTCTTGTATTTTTTGTATTTTTTTCTTTATCTTTGTCTTTCTCTTTTTCGTTGAGTAAAGAAGCTTTAGTAGCGAGTCAGCGCTCTGCCCTGTCTGATTTGTATCTTCCTTTTTGTATCCTTGCGCTGTTTTATTCCATTATGTACAACGATTACCAACTAGCCCAGCTATCAACCTTATTACAGTATATTTCATTTGCATCCGGCCCTTCTCCTGTCAGTTCTAGTGTTCCTTTTTCTAATCCTTGCGTCCTCGTTAACCTAATAGCCCAGTGTGTGTGTAGTGCAAGGGTTTCTTCTTGGCACATGAGACGTGGTACGTGTCCTGTGGAACTGAAAGGGATTTTCGGCCTCCTAGCTCCATCGGAAGGACACACAAAAAGGGTGTGTCGTGTTTTAAGATCCGAATACTTGCGCCAGGAGAGATTCTACCGAGACTGCCTGAGAGTAGCCTGTGCCTCTGCAAAGGAAAACCCTGACAATTCACGAAGGTTCTACCATGAGATGAACAAGAGAGCAAGGGATGCCACGGAGTTCCTGTGGCAGAGAATCCGGCCGCAACTTCCAAAGAAGAAGGACCTGATGACTCCGTCGACGGGCGGATACACAACATTGGGTGAAGCCGTGATTCCTCCAGAATTTGGCAAGCCGTTAGAGCTGGGTCCCAAGTTCTGCTTCGAGCCGGTCCTAAGCCCTCCCGAGTTGGTGACACTGGCCAAGAACGTAGCAGAAAAGGCAGTGGAAGGAGACAGGCCAAAGTGCATCTCCGAGTGTGTGGACGTCCTTCAGCCACCAAGAAGAAGAGGACAGGTTTGCCCAATTACCACTTTGGTGGATTTTATGGTAGACAATGAACTACATGTCATGTTATCTGACAAAGAGGGTCAATTTGTTGTGTTACCAAAGGGCATGTTCAATGAAAAGGCGAACGCGGCCATTGAGAAAAATTTCAGACCGGTCAATGTGGATCTGAAGAAACTTCGAGACAGGGCAAAAGGACTTTGTGATCGCCTGGCCTTAACCCAGCTAGCGGGGAGAGTAGGAAAAGCGGAGAATGTACACCTGCAAGCGTTTTTCAGCGCCAAAACGCATAAAGAAGGGTGCCCTTTTCGAGCCATTGTCACGGAAAGGGGATCGTGGCAAAGGCAGTTGGCCTCCTACCTTCAAAAACAGTTGTCAACATTGAATATCAAGGACCCTTTTAGGGTTTCCAATTCTTTGGAGCTTGTAGAGTACCTCGAAGCCGAGGGTCCAGAGATGAGGCACGCTTGCAGTATCGACGTGGAAGACCTTTTTTACTCTTTGCCGCACGACAGACTGCTGGAAGCAGTGAAAGGCTGCATCGAAGCCAATGGAGAACTGGCTTTCAGAAGCTCTAGTGGTGTATCCCTGAAAGCTTTTTGGAACTGTTGTTATTCTATCTCCAGTCAATGGTAGTAGGGTGGCGGGATGGGTGCTACCGTCAAAAGTCGGGTGTGTGCATCGGCTCATGCGTAGCCCCCGTCTTAAGTGACATTTACCTCGGTGAAGTGGACTGCGCCATTGAAAGAGAGCTGGGCGGCACGAGTGTTATCAAGATAATCCGCTACGTAGACGACTTTTTGGTGTTTTTCAAAAGATCTGGATTATTGGAAACGCTGGTCGACACAGTGATGGCGGTATTCGAGAAGTGTGGGGGAGGCCTTAGGTTCACCTTTGAGGTCCCAAAAGAAGGGGTACTTCAGTACCTGGACCTTTCTCTGCTCCTAGGAGACTCGCATGTCTGCTGGACCTATCGTCCACGATCCAAGAAAGGCATCCTCGACTGGAGGTCGGCTCACTCGAAAGTTGTGAAGAGGGGCATCGTTACATCGTGTCTGAGCTCAGCACTTAAAAAATCATGCCTCCACACTCTGGGGGAGAGTTTTAGGCTACAGACGGACAGACTGAGGAAAGCTGGCTATCCGACGACACTACTTTCAGACGTCGCAAGCAAACTGCTTAAGAAAGTAAAGGGTAGCCAGTCTACACAACGGAATGTGGAACGCAAGCGCCCTGTAGTTATCCCGTACTTACACAGGATTTCTCACAATTTAAAAAATGTTGGAAACCGATATGGAATCCCAGTGGTTTTCTCCGCACCACAAAAATGAGCCAGATCTGCCCCAGAGTTCAAACGAAGGCAGAAGGAATCGCCAGGAACAAGTGTAGCAAGAAGCACGTCAGGCCGTTCGTCCCATGTGTCACGGGAGTGGTCTACAGTATCCCCCTCTCGTGCGGCCGCACCTACGTGGGACAAACTGGACGGTGCCTGAATGAAAGGCTCCGCGAACACAGGTACTCCCTCGGAGTGACAGTGGGAGGCCACCTATCGGTTCACTGCAAAGAGTGCCTGTGCGAGCCATTTTTTAGTGCCACCGCCATCTTGGGACGACACAGGGACAAAGTGACACGCGAGGTGCTGGAGGCCTTCCACATCCAGAGTAGAGGAAATAACTGTATCAGCGCAGCATCAGTGGCGTTGTCAGGCAAGGAGCTGGAATTCCTGAAGTTGACAATGAGGGTCCAGCGCGTGCCGTAGTCAGCTACCATGGGTGAAAGGTGCGCGTGCGATTGCGTAAAATAATGTGAATTTTTCGTCTTCTTTTTCTGTATTTTTTGTATCTTTTTTCTTTATCTTTGTCCTTCTCTTTTTCGTTGAGTAAAGAAGCTTTAGTTGCGAGTCAGCGCTCTGTCCTGTCTGGTTTGTCTCTTCCTTTTTGTATCCTTGCGCTGTTTTATTCCATTATGTACAACGATTACCAACTAGCCAAGCTATCAACCTTATTATATTATACTATAGTACTACTTAATTAGCAAGCTTCGTTTGCAGTCTGTAGCGATTGGCTTTACAAGGGTTCTGTGGGAAATTAAATACACAAAAATTGTTTAAACCGTGAGGCTGAGGTGTTATAAACATTTAGAAGAATAGTGAGTCCGCAGGTTAACAATCGATTTATTTATATACATAAGACTCACAAATGAAAATAGACGTAGTTTGTGCGAATTGATTATTGAGCGTATTTTTAATGCCGTAAGTTATAGGTTGTGGTTTTCTGCGAGTAACTTTTTATAAATAGACTCGCTCTTTTTGAATTTTGCGTAAATTTTTACAGCCAACTCTCAAGTAATAATGTTGTTGAATGGATATAATATTGTGCTTCTGAAAAGAAGCAGCAGCATGGGCGTAACTATCTAGATTACATATGCACCGGTTAGCTTTCTTCTGCAGGACTAGTAACTGGTCAAGGTTATTTGCTGCTGTTCTTCCCCAAATTAACAAGCAGTTGTGAAGATGGGAGTGTAACTATGCATAATATAACTGACGTTTTAACCGACATGGCATGAGTTGTCTAACTCTACGCAACATGCCGATCGATTTGGGAAATCTTTGAACGAAGGTGTTCCACATGTCGAGACCAAGTTAAACTCTCATCGAACCAAATACCAATAAAATGTATGCGACCTAACGTTCTCTTTAATTGTGCTTTCAGACTTCAGGTGTTATTTAACAGTTAACAGGTTTATTTATTGGCTTGAGAAATAACATATTTGGCCTTTCCGGTGCTCCGCTGAAGTTTGTTGGACTGGAACCATATATGATAAATTATTTAACCACTCGTTCGACATAGCTGCGGTTTATTGCAGTGGCCGCTTATGATTGGAGCACATAGCTTTAATGTCGGTGAATGTCTATTTTAGGTAGTTAAATAATCACCAGTAGTACTCTAGTGAAATACATTTATACTTGAAGGGTGTTAAGAACCTATTGATAAAAACACTATGTAAATAATAATTCCCTATAAGAATCCAATAAACATTTATTAATGTTATTCTTAAGTTTTTATTTCGCTGGAAAAGTTAGTTTGGTTATGATTGAAATTTTGTTGATTTTCATTGAAAATCTTACGACATATATAGAGGTGGAAACTAAATAGGCAATTTCCATTGAACCGCTAAACACAGAAGGGTAGCGCGGGCACCTCTCACATTAATAAGAATAAACCAATATTATTCTACTGAAGTTTTGTACCCGAAATTAAGATAATTAAGCTCATAGTATTCTCTGGCTAAATCCAATGTAGTGCAAATGCGATAAAATTTATATTCCATTTGAGTAGACCGGTTAGACATGGGTAGCTGAAAGCCGATATATGCAGAAAACTCTTAACAACAAAATATATATATATATTTTTTTAACTTACATAATGGATAAACATTTTGTTACTAAAAAGGTTGCATCAATATTTCAATTCAAATAAAGTTTTTCAGGGCATAGCGAAATTGCAAAGACAATAATTTGCTTGAAGTCCAATCCAGAAATAGCTTGCAGATTCCACATGCAGGTTATGGGCAGCGGATTCATTCCGACGTGCCTTCATACTCATAAATATTACACTCTGCCTCATTATCCGCCTTGACATCTGGATTCACCTCAATGAAGGTTAAGGCTTCGTTAAGAGGTAAAAGTTTCGCTAGGTCTATGTCATCAGATAATAAAAAAATAGAAAAAGAAAACATATTTGATAAAGAGCTTCACATAATCTGCATGAATTTTGAGCGGTTCAGAAAAAAAACATTTGGCTGTGATTAGATCACTGTAAGCCTTAAGTGTTTGCAGATTATAGAGTTTCAAATTCGAATGAAATAATGCTTCTGAGAATAATTTGTTGTATTTTCGAGTTCCTAGTTTTTGAGTTTTCGAATAATACGACAAATTGCGTATTCCCACCGCTGTGAAAAAATCGGGTTTATTATGAAACGCTTTTTATACGTTGAAACAGTCTTCCCAGGCCTGTGTTGGGTTTAAATATATCCCGCTTTTAAAAAGATTTGACAAAAAAGAAGTTGTCAGTTTTGTTCTTTTAACAACGCGGTAATACCCATTGCATGTTTGATACGCTCGTCAAAACCTGGTAAACAATTCGCGTCGACCTTTAAGTTCAAGAATCTTGCATCTGCTGTAGCCAATTTGGTGCACCATAAACATAATTCAGGTCGTAACTCCCAGAGCAGAAACTCCAACCATAATTCAAGGGCAGCAATAATTGAACCGACCACTCTAGATATCGAACGGTTAACTGCAGCATTGAAAAAAATACATTGCAGAGCTAGGAGTTTTCAGACATAAATCGAATCAAACTGTTCAGCCATATTCATTCATTTATCCAGAACGCTGTACATCCACACCTGGATGTGTGAACAGGTGGCCAGATCAGTCAGCTGTCTTAATTTTCTTGATTAAGTGAGGTTATTTACATCACTTTGTTTGCTCTAGACTTTCTTCCACACGCCATGCAAAAAATAGGCGCAAGTTCCCTCATCATTGATGCTTTTTAACCTTTTTAACATTGCTAATACAATATGTAGTATTCATAGGCAATTCTACACTCAGCATGTCAGCACTAGCCTATAGAAAGATGGTTCTAGATTAAAATAGCCTTGTTTGCACACCTCGGTAAAAACCAAAAAGTATTTATCTGATATTTTTTTACGGGTTTCAGTTCCTAACATTTGCGAAACTGCTTAATAGTACCCATGTGTACACCAATATTATAAAACCAGTATTTAAGCGTAAAAAGTAGCATCGCCACGACTTCAGTGCATAAAATTCTCAAGAAAAACAAACATCAAGTAATAAAAAAGGTGCTCACAACGATTCTAGACCAACTGATTCATATTTATGTTTTCAGATTATGTAGTTCAACGAGTCTTCCAGATATCAAGTTAGCATAAAAGCCGCATTGTACGTATTGTTGGCTTTCATATTAATTTCAATGACTTGACAAACATTCTATGAATGTTTCACCGTCAATCCCATTTTCTGGGCCATCTTTTCTCACATCAAAAGAAATAATATAAACCATCTAGTTTTGACACTATGATTATAACACCCAAAACAAAGATGCAGAGCACGTTTTTACAAAACCGAAAGGCCGAATATTAAAAAAATGGACATAAAATCCCACTTTTTTATCTGCAGGAAACAGAGGTTTAGCCGAAAACAACCCTAAAACGCCCCTGAAAAAAAAAAAAAAGCTTTTTTTTTTTCAATACAGTCTGGTTGGGACACGCGTGTCAAAAAATGAATTTTACGCGAAAAAAAATATTTTTTTTTCAGAGCAATACTGATGGCGCCAAACGCAATTAGTCGGTAGTCACCTCCTTTCCACTTGTTTTCTCTCTCGGTATTCCGGGCTCGTGGAGGAGAGGTGCTCCCCGCCTCTTCTTGGAGGATCGGCTTGGCTGCTTGGCTGGGCCGCGTACGAGAGCCATTGCTACTTCCTCTGCCTGCCGGTCAAACGTCGTATCGCGTCGTACATGACGGACCGAATCGTGATTTTTGTTCGCAGACCGTGTACCACGTCACCGGCACGTTACCGATTCCTGCGATCCGCGCCTCGTCCGCCGCGGACGCGCGAACTGATAAAGTCAAGCGCCGTTTTCACTCGCCGATTTTTGGCGGGAGGTTGACTTGAAAAGCGTTTAGTCTAACAACAGTACAAATGTTTCTTGTTTTTTTTTCTGACGATGAAAACAAATGTGGTGCATCGTTGTGTTTTGTGCGTTCGCTGGTTTATTTTGTCGGGCGTTTCGTCGTTCCACGTGCGAAAGGAGCTGCAGAAACTTTGTCTGGCTGACGCGACGCAGGTCCCGGTACTCCTCCGGGTCCGCGTGAAGAAGCTTCCCTCAAAACTCGTCTAGCACGCCGCTATAATTCGTGCACGTCCAATCAGGATTTCACTGAGCAAGACCTCTCTTGTGGCTATGGGAAACTTGAGTGTTGGGCCCAAGCGCGGAGTGTTTGAAGGCATCTCCAAACGCCCCTTCGCGAGCCCAGAACTTCGTCGCTTCTACGCGGAACCCTTCTGGAGCAGGACCATGCCTGTGTCACTCTCATGCTTTGGGTTAGTAAAGCTTAGTGGCGCTTCGCGCGAGGCCTATGACGGTGTTTTGTCTCGATCTGTACGTCACAGCGGCGTACGATTCATTATCGCGGTAGCGAACGTCGATTTCTCTCTTGGACAACGGTGCGATGTTGGAGTTTTGCGGCACTCTGGGGTGGCGACCTGGTTCGGTCCGTCTTTGCTGGTGTCTGCTCGTCGTCTAACTCGTGTGAATGGGACACACGAATCCCGCAATGAGCAGAAAACAAAAATCTGTCACCCCGCGCTACTTCCTAAGTACTTACGATGACTAACTAAGACAAGCAACGAACCCTCTTCAGGAGGTCTTCACATATAAACGCGGTAAAACTATAAAACCACCCGAGGTACACGAGGTATACGCGAGACGCGTTACAAGACGGCGACCATGACAGAAAAAAATGCCGAAGCTTTTGTTTGTTGTTTTATCCGAACGGAAGTTACGATTTTGTAAAACGTTTGTGAACAATTCCGACGTTCATTCGATGGATTGTTTCTTAAACCTAAAAAAAATATAATTCAAAAGGCAATTTCAAGAGATCACGAAGATTTTATAACCAACATCTAATCTGTCACTCTTTCTATCGGCCAGTGAGAAGCTGATTTGAATGACCATTGTTGCCAATGAGAAGCCGAGCTGAATGACCTAAAATTTGCGCGCAAAATTTCAAATAAATCTCTCGCCGTCAATATTGCTCTAAAAAGTTATTTTTTCGCGTAAAATTCATTTTTCGACACGCGTGTCCCAACCAGACTGTTTTAGAAAACCTTTTTTTTTATTTTCAGGTTTTTTTTAAGCGTTTTCTAATGTAACCGACAAAACCTGCAACACACCTTCAGCCCACAGTGAGTTAAACTTGTACATATATAAAAATAAAACATACTTATGCAATATGACGACGAAACAGAAAGCTAGGATAATTCACAATATCGCCTGTAGTGTGCCCATTCAAAAGTCCTAATCAGAAGCCATCCCACGCTCATCTCTAAGCTCAGATGATTGACCAAGGGGTAATATCATTATCATCCATTCAAGAGAGGGAACCATGTTTACTCTATTTCTCGTCCATAAAAGACGCTAACCTAAAAGTGTACATTCTGCCAGCCATTGCGATATTTTCAGGCTCTTTAGAAAAAGGGGACGGCAATGACTTTGAAAAAAAAATGTTGTCAATTGAAACTAAGCACTGTCCAGTGACGAATACATTTGCACTGCACACTGAGGCTCAGTTTTAAAGGGGTTATCAGTGACAAAAACCATGTCAAGTATATTTGAATTTATTACAAGACCCGATATACTTTAGTCAACACAAGAGCCTTCCACGTGTACACCACGGCTTCTAAATATTGTTCGCTTTTAAATGTATTTATTATTCTTTTATTAATACTGCCATCCCCGAGTAGGGCTAAGGCAGGAGTGGGTGATACATTGCCAATTCGCACACTGACTTCTGAAGAGCACACAAGCAAAACATACAAAACAACAAAATTATCTTCCTATACAATCAAAGCACGAAACATTAAGCCACTCACTTTATTTACATATGACATAGTAACATAGATATAAAATAATAACACATCTGTTTTCATTGAACTTTATAAAAAAATAATCAAAACATTCTTAGCACTGAAAATTGATCTCTACAACTTTCTCAAAAGAAGATAATAAATGTCAACAATATCATCGAAAGACTATTCTTTAAATCAACTGTTTTCACAAAAAAATTGTTTATCACTATTTATTCGGGCATTAATGGGCGCTACGGTCTTCGAGTGATGCAAGCGTTTGGAGAAAAACCGCCTTGGTTTTAAATATTTTGAGCTATCAATTTTCACACTGTTTTTGAAAATCTGTAAGAACAAATTGACCCGTTGGCCCGCCCTTCTGTTTGCCAGAGGATTTATAATGGCTCTCAATTTAAGTCCCGTGACAAATAAGGTCCATCCGAAATCTGAAAAAACAAAAAACACACTCACCGCTAGTGATTGGACATCTTCATATTCTTTGACCAGAGAGGTCTGTATCTTTCTTTTGATGTGAACGGACGCGGACCAACCCATACTTACTCGAAAATAGGGGGAATCTCATGTATTGTATAAATGAAAATAACTAAAGTAAAAGTTCAGATATAAATAGGTCATCCTCTAGGTAATTAAATTAAACTTAACAAGTATTTACTTTCGAGCATATTTACTCAATCTTGCCAACTCTCGGTTGTCTGCCATGTTGGCCGCATAGCGTTCAAATTCCAGCATATGTGTCGCCCTGAGATACTCAGGCAGCTTCCGTTACTAGCTGATGCCAATGTCGTAAAATATGCGACGTTGCGACAAAAAAAAATCCTGAAGGAAATATTTATTAAAATGACAGCATCACAGCTGTGGCGATAAGAAAGAGCGAATGTCCTACACACGTTAAAATCACGACTATGAATCATATTAGCTTGATGTGCCTCCATTCCGGAGAACTCTGCTTGCAACGCTCTTGTCAGGCTTTACGGCAGTACACCTGCGAAGCGCGGCAGAACGCCTTGACTGGTTCCAGGAGCTTAAACAATTTTGAGGTTTGGCAGTTACTAAAAATAAATAGGACACTTTGCGTAAGGACCATTATTGTGATAGATATTTAAGAGATTATGCAAGTAAGCTGATAAATATTTAATCTAAAAAATCATAACCTAAGGAACGAAAAGGGGAGAGAAACCACTGTATGTCTGTGGTTTCCCTTTATGTTCATTAACATGAAGTGTTTAGGATGTTGACCATAACCCTGACAAAAGTCAAGACAAAATGGTATGAAATATTGTTTCCTAATTTTGTAAAATATTACAAATTGTACTTAGTTTAACAGAAACCAGTGTAAACTGTTAACTGTATCTAAATTAAATTGTGAAATATTTGAAATTTGCAATAAAAGTAGTTTCCCAAATAATGAAACCTTAATGCATAGACCAGTGCTTTGCATCTGCAAAACTATTTAATTTTGATTGTTTTCTCATTGAAACTGAATTGTTCTGGGACATTCTTGTGGCACATACTATTACTCTATATTTTGCAACTAATTTTCTTGAAGGCATGCAACTCAATCAAACATTAAGTTTACGTTTGAAAGTAACACATCCTGTCCTTTCCTACATTTCTCATATAGATTATTTGTGATGAACCTCTTAATATGAGGTACCGGATAATTTTATTTCTTCGGCTGTGGTTTATTGTGAATATACAGTAGATCCTTTTTTATCAAATAACCATGAGTCTGCAGGCGAGCTGGTGTTATTTAAAAATTAGTGCGCTTGAGACCTTCTCCTACTGGTATCATCTTAGATATTAAAAGTCTTTATTTTTCTGCATTACACGTCCGGGTGCTGTATTCTCATTACAGTTGCTGTTTCTAAAACTTCTATATCAACTTTCAGCTTTAATGTTTAGTCAGAGTTCGCTCCCTGGAATAAAAGCAAAAGTTACAGGGGGAAAGTTGACTTAAAATGACAAATGCACGCTATGAACTGCCGTTCTGAAACACAGCAGCGAATCTGCTTCTTCCTTTCACGCAACTTCAAGCAACATTTTCTAAACTGTAAGACCGAATTTATGGATTCGTGACCCAATATTTGCTCAATATTTTGCACTACAGTATCACATACTTTCTGTCAAAGAAGCAAAATGATTAAAACTGCAGCATACATCTTATTGCTTTGCTCGGAGTTATTATATATAGTTAGACGTGATTATAGTGTGGAGAATGGTTTTGAATCTGTACCTCATTATCTTATGAGCAGAAAAAAAAACGGTTTTGTTCTCGATTCCTTGCCCAGTAGCCCCTACAGGCCGGCATCGAAAACTTACTTTCTTGGGAGTGACATTCTTTGCGCATCTAAAGAGAAGGTTGAAGCATTTAGGCGAATTGGACGAGTGGTTTTATTCTCAAACCTCTGAGTGACCTTACAGTCAAAAAGAAAATACTAAAAAATAGTTGCGCTGCCCGTGAGCTTTCAGTAGGTCAAGCTTAGCTGAAAACGAAAACATTTATGCAAATAGTCTCAAAAGATACAAAACAAAGTTTTGAGACAAGGCATATTAGTCATAGCATTTCAGTCTGGGCAGTCTCCTCGTACACGTTGTGCACAAAGAGAAATATAATATACATATGCAAACAAATGAAATATGTTTTAACCATTTGGGGAGGCAACTACCTAGCATGTGCACTGATGTTAACCGGAAGACATGATCTGTGAAACCTAGAATATAAGCTTGCTTATATGCAGTGACATTAAATATTTAAATATTTATTTATATTGCAATCCGGATATCCACACCACTTGCCAAAAAAAAAGAATAATGCAATATAATATTTAAACGTAGAATAATGCGTAATATTCTTTAATGCAGAATCCTGGAAGTGCTTAAGCCAAGATACCGAGCAGTTTCCTGTGTCTCTACTTTTGAACCATTTAATATAGGCAAATGACAAATCAAGCACCCATCCCAGTTAGGCTTTCTCAGCCCACCGAGCAACAGCGGACTGCTTCATGTAAGCTGATTATCAAAAAGGTTAGTGTAAGCGGTGAAGGTTTATGCAGAGGCAAAGGTGCGAAGCAGTGTAGCTGTTGAGAAGGACTCGGCTTCTTTAAAAACGAGGCTTCATCAGACCCCTATACGGTTCATGCACAGTTTCATCACATAAAACTAGGACTTCCGCAATTCTATGGCCTTCTGCATTTCCGCATCACGGACTCAACAACTACCCATCATTCTTCTTTTTGTGATCATTTCCATCAAATACTTGGGTGCTTGGCTGTTTTTATATAATAATAATAATAATAATAATAATAATAATAATAATAATAATAATAATAATAATAATAATAATAATAATAATAATAATAATAATAATAATATATATATATTTGTTTATTTAATGTGCCCAAAAACAACCACGCAAGTCTGATCTTGTTCGATGCTCACCTTGCTGCGCTAAGGACAGACAATTTTCGTTCTGTTCATTTTGTTAGAATAGTTGTGATGCTATAAAGCTGCACAGGGCGTGCCCTTTGGCGGAGGAAGCTTTTCCGGTCAAATAATGCAGGCTCTCCAGTCTTGCTGATTTGCCACCTCAAGAAAGTTAGATAATATTTGGCTTATTCAATTCATCCAGTAGTGCATACTTAATCACAGTTTTACGTGTCTGTTCTTGTGTAACAATGGAAAAGCCGAAGGCGAAAGATGCACGGAATTCCAAGTAGTTACATTTCATCAACACGTTTGCTGGAGAACAAAAGCACACTCGGTTCTTCTTTAAGTTTAAAGGACACAACGTTTCTCGGAAAGCAACGCAAGGGTATAGTATGCTCGTTAGATATAACTGGAGGAGAAGAGCAGTTTTCTACAGCAGAAATGGCTACTCTACTTGTCTTTAAATCAAACCGATGATTTATTTGCATGCTTAAACGAGAAATGCTCCAAACTCTGGCACAATACCAAGAGATAATGTCCAATAATGTGGTTTTATCGCTTTTTGTGATTGTATTTAAGTTCCGGTAGTATTACATTTAAAGCGAAGCGATTTCTGCACAAAGTTGACATTGAAAACAAATGCTCACAAGAGAGTCACGTTGTTGTTTTTTCAACTAATATTCTCAATATTTCGTTCATCAAAGACATTTGATTTGAAGTATCGATGTCTTTTTTTTACTCCGAGCAGTAATTACAATCTCATTTCTAACACTTCTGTATTAACCCTAGCTTTGTTGAGGTTCATCTATCTTACAGTTCTTCTCTGTCTGTGAAGTAACAGTGTTATTTTTGCAGACAGTTGAGAAGCAATATAACTGTGTGAAGTATTGGATACTCAGAAATCTTCCTGTTGGGCAGCGTGAATCTTTGTTTTCCTTGGCTTCTTTAGCGCTCTAGATTTTAGTATGTGCTTAACACATCTGGTATACTGTTCGACAATGATTACGTAATTTTCTGCCTTAACGCAAAGGCACTTCTGATATCTCCTAAGACAAACGAAACTAGTAATGCAGAGCTGACACTTTGCAACATACTATGTTAGCTAAGTAATGCACGCATGATTGCTTCTAAAAATATTCCAGCCGAAATATATTCCTAGGATGTTGTACATGTGTATCAAAAAGAGGTCAAGGCGAACGAAACAAAAAATAAATGCTCTCTGCACCTATGCAAGGAAACTGCTTTAGTAAATATGTGGTAACCTTGCACAAAATAAGAAAGAATGGATTGTACATTTTAGGGCACCTTATTAACACTGCGGTGCAAGATGATGCCTATATTGTTACTCTAATCCCTAGTATGATGATGACACTTTTAAATAAGATCGAGTTTACTATTAGCGTGGTCCTCAGCGTTTCAACTTAGCTCCCAAACATTTCATGTTGTGTGGGTTGGTGTCACGGGCACATATCGTGATTGATGATGCAGGTTGTTTAGGAATAATGTCAGTTTGTAAAATGTACAACACTCGTTTCGCAAAATGTCAATATTGTGGTAGATGCTGGTCTCTATAGCCGAACACAAAGAGCACAGTTCATTGTAAGGCTTTGGTGACTTCAGCAACAACATGGTATAGTAGCCAACTTGCTAATATATGTCGAACATCGGAGAGAAGCAAGCAGTTGAGGTTACATCTCAGTAATTTATTCCATGAAGGTAAGCGATGGACTCAAGCGTCCTGCGGCGTTCCTTTTCCTGGATAAACATGCCACAGGGCAAAGTGCAGTACCAAAGCCTAAATAACCAATATTGTATGGAATTACAAACAAGCTGAACAGATAATGTTACCTCTAAAATGTAGGCTACACACCCGGTAATACATGGCTGGATCAGGTTTAGTGTTGTGTAGTAAGGTGCTAATTGTTTTTACATTACAAATTTAACGAGCTACCTAATTTAAAGCCTTACTTGTAACTGTAGTTTTATTTTTAAGTAACGATGAAGGTAACGCGGTTACTTTAGTAAATACTTTCCAGTTTATAAATAAATTAAATATATTTGAACGAGTAAATGCAGTCATTCCTTGCACGTTCCAAATTACGTTTCCCAACAATAAATTAATCAAAGTTTATTTAGGCAACCGTCGAGGGATATCGTACTTCAAAGGAGGCCTTCACAAACACATAGATATGCCGTTTCTGCTTGCATAAACTTGTGAACACCATATTTCGCGTGTCACCTGTAGATGTAATAAGTATATAATATATTTATGGTTACACACGCGATTTATTTCTTCAGAGAATACGTTAGTATCTGCAATAACACTCTATATCGCCGTATATTAACTGTGCAATCATGTTTCAATTATGCGAATCAATCGTTGATAATACAAGCGGTGGACACTGTTCATGCTTCTGTATTTTCATTAGTGCCAATGCTCCTGCATGGTATCGGCAGTCGAGGCGAAACTTACGTGACTGCTGTTTCCACGTTGTTGGTTCTGCGGCTTGCTGTAACGAAGTGAATTATTGTCACGAATGACAAATGATGAGACGAAGAACAACTAAGAAAATAAAAGCGTTTATGAGGCGAACTTGACTCAAAAGGAAATAGAGAAAAGGCTAGCATCGCAGACGTCGAGGGCGGCGAAACAGCAGGGTCAAACGCCGTTGCGAGACTGACTGGGGCTCGCAACACGAAGCCCCTTATGTACACACGGGTTCCTAAAGCTATCGGCGTGGAGGTTTCGGTGCGTAGAACATTCGGACCTCGAATGTCCAAAAGATGTTCTCGAAATTACCAAAAACATAGAAAAATAATACGCGTCGCTTCCGATAATGGACTCTCAGATTCCGCGCGGAACTTAGCGCGGTAACCACTTGGTCACGCAAGTACTCGCTCGACGACGCGCGTTTCATTACTCCCCCTTTATAAAGGGCATCTACAAGACGCCACGTGACAGGAAACAAAAGAGAGCAAGACGAACAAAAGAATCGAAGAAAATGGAGGCTGGCAAAACACAGCCTATCAAGCATTGCACAGGATTACAATGCAGTCTTATCGGGCGTAGTAGGGCTTGAAGAGCACTACGTGGACGACTGCCGGACGCGGAGGGCGACGTGATGAAGCTCGTGTTCCGTCGTTACATCACCTCGTAGTCAAGATCCATGAGTCGACGAAGCACTTTGTAGGGTCCGAAGTATACGCTTCATGCGTTTCTCGCTTAGACCGCGTGACATCGTATCGCTTTCACAGACGCACACATGAGTCTTCCGGACTTAAAGCGAACGTCGATCCGACGAAGATTGTAACGGGTAGCGTCAGGACGTTGTTGATCTCGAATCCGGAGTCAGGCAAGCTGGCGAACTTCTGTAGCTCCTTGAGCAACGGCCTGGGCGTCGTGGCTCCCATTGTCAGCTGGTTCGTGGGGTAGCATTGCGTCCAGTATGGTCGTTACTTTTGTCATGCGCCAGTTGAAACGATGTCACTCCGGTTGTCTCATGCACCGCCGTGTTGTAAGGAAACATGACGTAGAGTAACACCGTCTTCCCACGTATTCGTTCTTTACTTCGACACGTACTGACGATCATGTCCGCGAAATTTGTGTATAGTCTTTTCATTAGTCCTTCTGTCAGCCGATGGTATGCAGTGAGTTCAATGGTGGCTTGTGCTTCTGAGCCGAAAAATTTCTGGCGCCAGCTGAGCCATGAACGATGATCCACGGTCTGAAATTAGAATTCAGGGGCGCCGTGCAGTAGGATCTCAGGACTCGATAAAAAACTTGGCCGACTTCAACACCCGTACCTGATGGAAGGGCTTTCGTCTCGGCGTACCGTGTGAGATAATCGCCAGCGATGATTATTCATCTTTTTCTGCGTTGATGGTGGGAAAGCACCGAAAATAATCCTCTTCGGATCTTCTTGAATGGGGCAGATGGCAGCACGATAGGCTGAAGAGGTTCCTGCCGGTCTGCGTCGGTGGTTTCTTCCGTCGTTTGCCACTCGTGTCAAGATCGGGTGTAGTGATGAACTGTTTTCGCAAGCTTGGTACAGTAGTATTTTTCGCGTAATTCTGGGAAGAGTCCTGCTGAAGCGAAGGTGTCTCGCCGTCAGGACATTATGGCAGGCTTAAAATATTTCATCTCGAAACTGGAAGGGATCACCAACGGCCACACAGTGTTGTTGTCGCTGAAGTTCTCCTTGTGGCGCAGACCTTGTCGAATGGAGAAGCTTGGCAGTGTTCGTACGCGGGAACAGCGCTTCCTTGTTCTTAAAGTTGCTCGATTGGATTGGATTTGGGTTCTAACCCCTTTGTATCGGGGGATCTCAGCAGCACTGAAGCTAGCCTGGCTAGCAGCTACACTAGCCAATGTCGTAGTAGTGTCCCCTTGCCCTCCTCCAAAAGCACTCCAGTCTCCTCTTCGTCACCTCCACTAGCTTCGAACTGTCGCTTGCGTACTTGTTCTTCAACGTTCCGGAAGCCCAGCGCCACCGCCATATCTGGTTCGTACGTAACGTCCGGCTTTAGGCCCGTGCCTTCCAATATGACGTGCTTCTGCGCGCTTGTCTGCTCCCTGCGCGCACATGACACACTTCACTTCCACGTCCATGCACTTTCGCGCGGAGCACGTGGGTCCGCACGGTGGTCGCAGTTCAGGGTTGTCTCGCTGGGGTGCTGCCTGTCACTGACATCCAGACCGCCATTCGAAACACTCATCGTGGTCATCTGCGGTGCAGGCAGGACCGGATTCGACTGGGGCCCTTGACAGGCAGACCGCGTCATTGTGCTCCCAGCCGGACTTTGACACCGCGGTCATGTCGAACTCCAAATGTCGTAGGCTCCACCGGGCAAGGCGTCCGGAGGGGTCCTTCATATTTGCGAGCCAGCAGAGCGAGTGGAGGTCTGTGACCGCGAAAAAAGGACTTTCATACAGTTATGGCAGAAGTTTTGTTATCCCCAGATGACAGCAATCCACTCCTTTTCGGTTGTAGAGTAGTTCTCTTTGCGTTAGACAGCATCCGACTCGCGTATGCAATGACTCGCTCTGCCCCGTCGATCCTTTGGACTAGTACCGCGCCAAGAAAGGTGTTACTGGCGTCCGTGTGGAGACTGACTGTGGCTCGCCATACGGAGCGCCTCATGTACAGGCGTTGGCTTCTGGAACAATCGGCGTAGACGGTTCAGTGCTTAGAACATTCGAATATCGAACATGCAAAACGGTTCTAAATTTACCAGAATTCTAAAACTGAAAGAATAGATAAAAGACTCTGAACTCCGAGGGATCAAGCCTAGGGCCTCCGCACGACCATCAGGTCGCGGAAACCACTCGGCTACGAACGGACTTGCTCGCCAGCGCGCGTGGCAATATGTCCAGAAACGCTATAAACCCAGAGCGTTTGTCAACGAGCCAGGGAATTTTCCAGTTTTTCCAACATGTTTTGTGTTATGGAAAAATTACTGAAAAAGTAGCGGTCTTACTTTTACAACAAACACTAGCTGTAACATGTTTCTTTTTGTCTGCGGTAACTGTAACGGTAACTGTAAACGAGTGAATGGAAAATATTTACTACTATATAGGTAGGTTTATTGCGGGCTTAACAGATGCGTTGGCATGGCTGCTCGCGAGCACCAGGATCTCACATCAACGCCACGAGCACTCACCGCTGCATCCTCCGGTTGTCGTCCGTGTCTCAGCGACACGGTATGTGCTGGTAGTACATTCCGCCTTTCTGAGATTGTAGTGAAACGGTTACTGATGGTTCGACATTTGCTAGGTGGTGCAGCGGACACAGCTGGCGTTGAATAACTTTGGTTAAATTTGATCCCCTGGACTAGGAGATACGTCGCTCTCTAATCCTCTTGGCAGATTATTTTTATGATCTGATCTGCGTGTACACGGTGTCGCTTGCTATCTCTGTTTGTATATCGTAGAAGACTTGCTTATCTCCGTTTGTATGTCGTATTAGACCCGGCCCTCCTGTCGGGTGATTAAACTTTTGCTCCCGTGAGTATTCGTTAGTTTATCGTGCACGCATATTTTCTGATTTCTTTTAAACGCGCGGTCACGACTCATTCTTGTTTTTGTTTTTTTTAAGAAGCGCGACCAGGAAGCTCTTGAAACGGCTCATGAGGATTGATTAATTCTGATGACGTTTATGGTGTTGTTTGTATAGCACCTCACGGGAGGCGGCTGTAATCCGAGAGGTTTCATAGGTGTTTTGAAGGCTTGTATTGTTGTCTTGCAGAGGAACCTGAGTAAATACCTTGTGCAGGGGAATGCGCGAAAAGTATTGGCACTCTCTTTAACAAAGATGACTTCAATTTTTTGCCGGGGAGGAGGTGATTTGGACAGTACTGATTGTTTAAAGCACGGCTGTTTGCACAAAACCTTATGTTTCCATCTTTGTTAGGTGCTTCTGTGATAGGTAACGCAAATGAAATACCGAAGAGGAGAGTAATATCCCCATTACAAAGTGATCCGTAGCTCCTGGAGAAGCCGTACCTTCGTATGTCTGATCATGTTGTGGGAGCTTTCTTCTAACTTCTGTCGTTTTACTGATGTCGAAGGGCACCCTGAAGTCTGCGTAATTGGCAGGTAGCTGCCAACACTGAAAGTTTGGGACATATCATAGGGTTTTTTATCGCCTGCTGACAAATGAGCTTCGGTGGTTCGTCGAGGTGTTTCCCAAAACCTGGGGCCGCGCAGATGGTGTTTTTTATCACTCTCTTTTATTTTTTTATGTTTATTTTTGAGTCGCTTCTTTTATCGCAGAAGAGTAGAATCACGTAGGCTAATACATAAAAATGACCAGACTACGATATTTTTTTCTTATTATTATTGTTACTACCAACATCTCAACAGTTTTCTACTCTTCAGCTGAGATAAATCCTTGCTGACGTACCTCACAATTACATCAGTTTTTTATTTCGTGCACGTTTTTAACAGTGAGTGGTTTCTATTACAAAGGAGTCCTCCTCCCAAGGTTTAATAGATGGGCTTGCCGGGGAAGAAATATAATGTAACATAACCCCATGCAGCGCCGCGGCTTTGCCTTACATTCTTTTTAACGCTCATCGCGTCCATACTTGTTAGCGGTCATCTGCAGCACGCTTCAATACGGAAAACAACAGTTGTGCGTCGTTCGGCAGATCATGACCACCCTTTCATTTGCTTTCAAGTTTTCTTGTTTTCTCAATGTTTCACTATGCCCTTAATATACCATAAGGCATATCGCTTGGTTCTGTTTGAGGTTAAGCACGGCGAGGTAGAATGGGTGTTTGTATGGATGTGTATGTTGGCGCATGTGGTTTGATGTCTGGCACATGCGTCAGCTCACGAGATTCGAAATTTCTGTCCCTGACTGCTGATATGGCTGGAGTTTGGCGTCATAAGCGCAACAGCTCAGAGGAGTAATGTTTCTCTCTACTGATGTACGGTTGGTCTCTTGCAAGTTCTTAAGCTAAATTTGATTGAATTGGGGCTCTGAACTTTAACCTGTTTTGTCATTTCCATGTGAAAGTTTAGCGCATGACTTGGTGAATTTTGGTCCGGTCAATTCAGAAGAATTCATTCTCGAAGAAATATTCTAGAAGCTGTTCTGTCTTGTATTTGGAGAATATAGCGTGATCGTTATCGGCGTCAATGTTTGCTTTTGAACTCTGCTGAAAACACTTTACTTCAAACAACCTCACGTTCTTGTCCGTGTGCCACACTTAGACGAAGTACATGTCCACATATTATTTGCTATTGCACGTAAAAATGCCCATGTTTTGCATGCGGTGTTCTGGAGTTTAAAATGGTTAACACGTTAAAACGCTTGCTCACAAAAGTTAATTTGTATTATGGAATTGGTAGATGACCATGAAACATGTCTGGTTTTGCGAGTCTCAAATCTGGTTTCATCTTGTCGCTTATGAAAGCCACAATGGCCTGCATTTCACCCCATTTTGCGGGGTTATTTGTTGCTGCTTTATATATAAAGCCTCGGAGGATCCCCCGTCGGGTTCACATATCTGTTTATATATTCTCCAACGTGAGTTTTTTAACTTGAATGGTGCAGACATACTCATACGGATCTTGAGGCACGAAGTCACGTAATGCGCTTTCTCTCCTGCTCCCGCGTCTTTCTTTGCCTCACACTGTGTGGTGTTTACACGACATGGAGGATCTGTCGTGGGATTGTTTTCAACCTATAATGTGTTTTATACTTGGGTACAATGATGTCAAATCTGCAAGCGCAGCAACGCCGCTTAATTGTGTAGATATTTTCTGGCGCTTTCTCTACGCAAATAACACCATATTGAAATCCCTGCGGTCGGGCCAATTCCTTTGAGCAGCGTTCTATATTAAGTATGAAAGAGAGTTAGTAGATTGAAAACGCTCCCTTTTTAATGAGACATTTAAATATATGTAAAAACCTAACCCACATTTCACTGATCTGTTTCAAGAGCGCCACGTTTGGTAGGAGTGCAACGAATAATTGCCACTATTATGGAGTATCCCTACCGATACTTTTTGTAAAATGAATTTGCTTCCATTCCGTAGTTGTCTACGTTCCCCAGTTCCAAAGCGTCATCGGTGTCTTCTTAGACCTCTGGGAGTCACTCATCCTGATTAACTTCGCTGCGGGCCCCAGACTCGTCCAGCAACCACTGGCAGCTTTTTGTCTAGGGTCTCCGTTGGCTTAAAGGCCGAATAAAACGATTGACGATTGATCGATTAATTAAACGCCTTCCTTGCACCGAAAAACAAAATCAACTCAAGCGGGCGGCAAGTTGGTCGACCCGTTTGAATCAAATGGATCGCAAACTTCCTGGATTCAATCGGATCAAACGTGATTATGTGGATACAGCCGGGTACCCGCTTGATGCTGGATCCTCGTCGATGATGCGGGTAGACCGCCTCGACCTGCCACGTCGATCACACAATCGAGCATGTCATTACGGATTCAGGCCAAATTATCTCGCCAGCCCTAAATGGCTATCGTCTGGAAGGTTTGGTTACCTTAAGCTTATTTAAGTCGTCTCGAAACTCATAAACCTATTTATAACGTATGCAGGGAAAAAGTGGAAAAGATGTGCTCGCGCAGGGTGCTTGGAAATGGGCACGATAACAGACACAAAATATTGTTTTCAAACATCCTAGAAGTTTATTACGAACCCCACACCGTAGACAAGCAGCAAACGTGCCGAGCGCCATGTGAAATGCGAAGAGGACACTGAAAGCATTTATACGAAACGAGAAGATTGCAAAGCAAACGAAGAACCGAGGTAAATCCCTAGAAACTTATAATGGTCGACTTTTGGCAAGATAGTTCTCCCGGCATAATTCTGTAGATAATCCTGGAGAGTACGAGTAGAAGAACGGTCAATTTTGCCAACAAGTATGGTGCAGTACGTTTACCATAGTAATAGCGGACTTGTAAGAAATAATCCGAGATATATGTTGACACGGTCGTAGCTTATGGGCAGCCGCACAAACACAAAAACGAGAAGGAAGGCTCGCGAAGTTTCAACACGATGCAGCGTCTAATGCTGTCACGTGGCCGAACCCGAACCAAACCGCAAGGATTCTGCTTGGGTTCAAGAATCGCTCGCTGCCGAACTATACGCGTAGAGCTTGCCGATTTCCGCCAGGCTTCGACCGCCACGACTGTCCATACGTTGTCGAGAGGACATCCCGCAATAAAGATGCGGGAAAGGCGACAGATTGAAGCCGGTAGGTGCGGACGGAAGTCTCAGAACGGCAACGTACGAACAAAGCTGAGCAAAGAAAAAAGCGAGCTGCCAGCAATCGCGTTTCCGGATCTCCGGAGGCTGCTTATCAGCGTGTAGATCGCGCGCGCCTTGGTGGCCTCCC